>MU707181.1:0-26113 GCA_026770625.1 Nicotiana glauca
GCAAACAAACTAAAAATTATTTTATTTTGAATTTTTTGGGAGTAATTCTCACAGGGCAAAAATTACGTGCTTACACTATAATAAATTTATAATGCATTGCTTTGAATATCTCTTTATAATATTTTTGTGTTTAAATTTGAATTCATAATTCTATAATATATATTTTTTACGAGGAATTGCCTTAGATAACAAATTTTTTAGTTTTGTTTTTTTAGATTAACCATTGGGCCCTCTTAGTCCCGGGACCATTAGTTCGTGATCCCGGTCCGGTTCCTACCAAGAGCCCACGAAACCCGAGATCGTTTAAGACTGGCCCACGAGGCCCGTTTAGGCTTGGGCCCGACCCACATTTTACCCTTAGTGTTACACTAAGCGGGCTGCGGGCTGGCCGATGGGCTAATCCAATTATTTCTTGAATAAAAATCTATGAAAAATTTAATTTTTTGGGTAGAGAATCTTCAAAATGGTATATGTAAATAAAATATATCAACTTTTTGCTTGTTAAAGGATAAATAATGTGTAAAAGATTATATTCTTTATTAGTTATTTCATTCAAGGACTTGAATTCGTCACATTTTCACCCAAATTTTAGATTAGATTGATCGGATCGCAATTGTATGAGTTAAATTTCACCCTAGTTTATGTCTGATAAAGGATGAAAAGTGCATGTTTTGAGTGTGTTTGTCTGTTAATTTGTTACGACCCGGCCAGTCATCTCATGAGTTACCATTATATTTCCTCCATTTATACTTCTTATTGATTTGTTTATCAGTTCTATATGTGACCGGGTTGGTTGGCTCGGGTTCGGAAAGGATTTGTTAAGGTTTGAGACACTTAGTCTCTTTTGAGGCAGCTTAAGATGCAAAAGTCAACCGAATATTCGCTTATGAGTCAGAGGGCTCAGATATGAGTTCCGATGGTTCGGATAGCTTCGGGAGGTAATTTAGGACTTAGGAGCATGATCGGAATGTGTTTTGGAGGTCCGGAGTAGATTTGGGCTTGAATTGGCGAAAATGCATTTTTGACATTTTCCGGTTGATAGGTGAGATTTTGATATAGGGGTCGGAATGAAATTCTAAGAGTTGCAATAGTTCTGTGATGTCATTTGGGATGTGTGTGCAAAATTTCAGGTCATTCTGACATGGTTTGGTTAGGTTTTTTATCAAAAGCTTAATTCGGAAGATTTTTTAACCTTAGACTTGAATCCGATGTGTTTTAGTTGATTTGATGTTGTTTTGAAGATTGATATAAGTTTGAATAGTAGTTTAAGACTTGTTGGTGCTTTTGCTTAAGGTCCTGGGGTCTCGGGGTGATTTCGGATGGTTGACGGAAGGTTTGGAGTTGAGTTTGAGAGCTGAAGCCATGTTGTTGCTATCATAACCGCATCTGCGGTTAAAGGATCGCATGTGCGACCCCGTCGTGTCACACCTCCCTTTTCCTGAGGAGGATAGGGATTTTTTTCAATTTAAGTGACATAATCAAAATATTATTATTTATTCAATTCAGAGTCGCTACTTGGGATAATTTTATGCTGTCCCAAGTTATATATTTTTTTTAAATCTCAAATCGAGGAAGTTTTGACTCTCTGTTAAAATTTGCTAAACCAAAAGACCGGATAAGGAATTTTGTTAATCCGGGAGAAGGTGTTAGGCACTCCCGAGTTCCGTAGTTCTAGCACAGTCGCTTTAATCATACATGGCTTAATTAAATTGCTTAACCATGTATTTTAGAACATATGTGCATTTTATCTTACCGCTGAATTTAGAAATTATCCTGAGACGAGTCGCGCGTATGTGTACTCATCTTATTTAATGCGCTAAAAACCATGTCACGCGTATGTGTACATAATTAAAGTCATTAATATTATTAAGATTGTTCGGCCAAAATCGCGCGAACCTTGATTTTTAATTTGAAAAATTGTCACGCGAATGTGTACACAATCAAAATAATTGATTGGTTAACACGAACCTAAAGCATACTAGTGTATTCAGGATATTCCATTTATTTGTCCTTTTAGGTCCGAGACATTTAGTTGTATATTATTATTTTTTCCTAGTACAATGTGTCTTAAATTTGTTCGTGATTCATCTCTCTCCTTCATAATTTTTAGTACTCTTTTAATTTCTTGAATTAATTCGCAACCCGCATCACTTCCTCACTTATGATTACTTTTCACTAATAGGCATACAAATATTTCTAGGCCTAATTAGTATACTCTTCGTGAAACCTTTTTGTTAAAATTGACATTTGTAAGCAATTAACGCAAAAATAAGACAATAATTTAAAAAATACAGTCATAGATCACAATCAGGAAACCGATTCTTGACTCTAAAATCGGAATCAACAAACTAATCCAATTCTTGAAACTATTTCAAACAAAAAATTATCCTAGAATTATTTCAAGTCATTAAGAACTCATTTAAAGCACTAGTATAATATTTTACACATGAAAGATGTTAGCTTTTAGAAAAGAAATTCTCACATACTTCTAACCACATATATCAATACAATAAGTCAACTTAAATTATTTACGTGCCAAAGGCATTAGGTAAACTTAACTAAAAAATGTCACGTAATTCTAGTTCCTCTCCTTTATATATATTTTTTAATACTTTCCTTTTAAGACTAAATACATGATCAAATTAACAATTTACAGGAGTGATTTAAGCTTACTATAATAGCTCTTGTTTTCAAAAAAATTTCTAACAGGGATAAAGGATTATCGACAGAAACTTATGACTGACATTCATTTAATTTTTTTTTAGTTGAAAAGCATTTTTTATTTGAACCCATAAACATAATTTATTGAAAAATGAAAGAAATGTATTTCTTTTTATATCATACCCATTTTATTTTAGGTCTCAGTTTATGTTTGAATCAATAGTGAAGAACAAGAGATGTGTGGCATATGACAATTACTAAATACCAACCGAGGTAAAGAAATAGAGATCCAAATTAAGTCATTTATACTCCGTCAACTATATTTGTTAGAATACTCGATTTCTTCCAATGGTTCTTCTTTCAAACCTTTACTTATAATGAACGATATTAAGAACGTTGAAACTAAATGTTAACACTGTTGAGTTTTTTCTTTTTAATATGGAAAGATATTAAAAAGAGGGTGAATGGAAAATGGAGGGAAAATAAAATTTTTGAGTAAAATTTAAGTTTCCCTCTCTTTTTGATGAGGCATTGGTAGATGATAAGGATTTTGGTGGGTATATATACAAATACACTTGATATAGCTCTTAAAGAGTTAGGAAGAAGGCAAGTCTCGCGCCGTTGTCATCGTCGCTTGCTCGGCTCGGCTTCTGCTACGGCTACGGTTGATTAATTTTTTAGACCAAATTTATTTATTAATAGTGAATATTAACATGATATAATCCGTGTTTGTAACGAATGTTTTCCAATCCGTGTATCGCGTTGCAACAATAACCGCCTAGTATTCCTTCTTTGGCCAAGTGCTCCTCCCACCATGGCCAAATGTTCCCCCCACCAAGCAAGTGCATCCTCCACCATGGAGAGTGACGGGTCTCTCAACTGACTGCTATAAATATGAGCAGCAGTTGAAGAGAAAAGACACCAAAAATTAAGAGCTACTGATATTTTCTTCACAAAAAACTCAACATCGGCTACATACTGCATTCCTTCCTCTCAGAATTTCCATTCGACTTCTGAGTTCTCCTCCCTTATTCTGCATTATTTTTTAACTACAAACAAAGCATCCGTAAGTGTGATTTGCTGTCGAACTTTGTGTTCGCTGAAACTCTGGGGTTTGAAGTACCGCTACACCAGTGTGTAATTCGTTCTATCCTGGGAGGAAATAATCCATAACCTTGGGTACTAGGAGGGGATTAAATTCCTTAAAGAAACACTGTGAATTCGGTGAGCTCGAATTAATTACTGTCTCATTTATATTTACGTTTATACGATAACGTTTTATTTTTCAGAATTATTATTTATAAATACAGAATAATAACCAAGCAACCAACAAGCTTAAGGAATTTAATAATTTTTATTTATGTATTTGTGTTATCCTTATTATTCTGAAAACTAAAATTTTTGTGGTTTTGTGTACTCCCGTTTTGGAAAGTAAAGTCTTTGTTGTGTTTTGTTGGAGATTAAAATATATGTGGTTTTTTAACTCCAATTTTAAACGTTTGTTTGTGTCATTTTTACAGGAAAAAAATGGCTAATGAAAGCGGAAACCAAGATGTTCCGATGATGACTGCCAATGCATCGACAAGTCGAACACCGGCATTGGCATCGACAGAAAAATCCGAAAAATTTTTCGGGATTGATTTCAAGCGCTGGCAGCAGAAGATGTTCTTCTACTTGACTACGTTATGTCTACAGAAGTTCATCAAGGAAAATGTTCCTGATTTGCCCGATGAAACTCCAGAGAATGAAAGCTTTCTCGTAACTGAGGCGTGGAAATATTCTGATTTTTTGTGCAAGAATTATATTCTTAGCGGATTGGATGATATTTTGTATAATGTATACAGTGGCGTGGAGACGTCAAAAGAATTGTGAAATGCGCTTGAAAAGAAATACAAAATTAAAGATGTCGGGATGAAGAAATTCGTCGCCGTAAAATTTTTGGACTACAAAATAGTAGATAGCAAGTCTGTTATTACCCAAGTCCAGGAATTGCAAGTGATTATTCATGATCTACTTGTTGAAGGTATGTTTCAAATAAATACTGATGTTGAAAGTAAAAATTTTAGTATTTTTACTAACGAAATTTTCATTGAAGGTCTTATCATCAATGGAGCATTCCACATAGCAGCAATAATTGAGAAGTTGCCTCCATTGTGGAAGGACTTCAAAAATTATTTGAAACACAAACGAAAGGAGATGCCCCTTGAAGATCTCATTGTTCGATTGAGAATCGAAGAGTAAAATAAAGCTGCTGAAAGGAAAGGCCGTGGAAATTCAACAATAATGGGAGCAAATATTGTTGAAGATAACAAAAAGAGGAAGAAGGCTTCTAGTCCGAAATACAACCCAAGCAAGAAGCTATGAACAATTTATCATGTTAGAACAATTAATATGACGGTTGTTGCTTTGATGAGAGAAATTGTAGCACTACAATAGACTTAATGCGATATTCTATCATAAAGAATGCAAAAATTTTGACTAAATTTTGATAAAATGGTGGTTTCTACTTTATTTGGATCACCGCGTAAGTCACTATTGCTAACATCTTGAACATGCAAAAGTTTTAAATGGTAATTGACTAAAATGAGAGAGGGGAGTAGAGTGCAGAGTATAGAGCTATTCAAACATTATTTTATTATTACCATGAAGGAAGCAGTATTATAAATATTTACCCGCCCTCAAATATTAACATTAAATAAATAAATAATTTAGATTTTAACAGTAAATAAAAGCGTCAAAACTCAAAACGAACTACTCCAATCTAGCCCAATCCAACCCTTATGAGATGGGAAAAGGAAAATTATATGATGTACCTAATTTATATAATGTATTTACCGCTCGTGACTATACTTTTAGAAAATTGCTATTCGTAGCTATATTTGAAATATATAGCAAATTCACTAGTATTTATGTATTTTGAGGGAGGAATTTTCTGGCAAATCTATGTAATTCTGTATTTCGCATTGATTTTGCACCATGTATATATTTTTTTCTAGGTATGGATTTTTTTTGCACCATGTATGTTTGACTGTATTTTGTGGTCATGTACCCATGTATATACCCCTGCATTTTTTATTTATTTTCTTGTATATACTTTGTATATCGCGTTGGTTGTATTTGTTGCGCGAACGAATATAATTGATACATATTATATTAGTTGTATGAACGAATACAGTTAACACAAGTTGCAATTAAATATGAAATTATAGTGCTTTCTAAAATTTTCTCATGGAAAAATCAACAACCCAACCCACTCAATCCTTCAAATTGTAAGTGTTACATAGGGCTGGCATGTGGGCCGATTAGGCCCGGCCCAGGTCCGAGAGTCCTATAGGTAGTGGGCCTAAACATGCCTAACCGTTTAAACCCGAGATCAGGTGGGGTGGGCTGCTAAGTGGGTCGGTCCCCTGAAGAAGCCCGTGAGACCGGGACCAACTTTTAAGTGGGCCGGTTCAATTGGCCCTAAACGGTCTCAAACGGGCCCAATGACTATTTTTTTAAAAATAGTAATTCCAAAAAAAAAAAAAAATTGCCGTTACAAAAGTTTAAAAAATGGCTGTTGGCCTGCAAAAATAGTTGTTGTCTATTTCTAAAATAGCCATTTAACCCCTCCCGCTAAACGTTTTATAATTATGCTTTTTTCCTATTTCAACTATAAATACCTCCTCATTCTTTCATTTTCCCCACAAAATCACCAATCTCTCTCTCTAGTTTTCTTCTATAATTGCTTATTTTATTGTTGCAATTTGTGATAAATTGTGAAGTTGGTGAATTGAAGTATTCAAGTATTCAAGTCTTCAACGATATATAATTTTCAACAAGTTATTCATCAATTCGGTAAACTCGTTCCAACTCTTAAGTTTTAATATTATAGTTGTGTTTTGTTTTATTTACTTTTGTATTATTTGATTAATTAAGATGAATTTTTTGTTTAAAAAATATGTTTTGTAAAAATAAGGAAAAATCCAAGAGTGGTGAATCTATGGCCAATCAATTCCTCCTCCTATTCCCTAGGCTCCCCTACCCAAACCTTCCTATTCTTGATAGTGATAATACTTTATTACAATTTACTTGGAGTCAATATTTGCATAATGTTGGAGGTGGTGAACACTTAGACCATAAATATATGAATGCTCTTTATGGTAATCTAACTATTGATGAAGATAATGAGCAGGAAATAGATTTGGATGTAACGCAACCGGATGATGATACACCCATTAGTCCTGTTGCTGAAGTTAACCCAACTAATCCAAATGATGCCCCGTATGATCCCCATGTTACTACCCCTACTTTTTCTAGACAACCTTCTAAACGGGCAAAACATCTCTTGTTTTGACATTTTTTTTAATTCAAATAAGAGAAAAAAATAAAGCAAGTGTAAAACTTGTGGCAAAGAGTTAGTTTTTAACTATGTTGATCGACGAGGATGGGAAGTTTGAGGAGACACATAATGCTACACCCTCAAGATAAAGTTAAATATCTTCATATGAAAGCTTTAGTCTCGGGGGGGGNGTACCGGGTCATATAAATTTCAATTGGAAATTGACATTTTTACTGGTGGTAGTTTATATTATGATCCAAGAAAAGATAGGGACTTATAAAGGATGGCCTCGCACAACCGTAAAGAGCGATATTTATAAATATAAACATGAACATGAATGATAGTGTCACGACCCAAACCCATACTGGAAGTGATGGCGCCACTCGTGAAGACAAGGACAAACAACTAACCCAATTTACTTCCTTTTTAGAATTATTTAAACATAAATGAGTAAAGTGATGCAGCTTAACAACAATAATAATCAGGACTATAACCCCACACAACCCGACCGGGGTGTCACCAGTCACGAGCATCTAAGAAGTAGGAACACTACTATAGGGCCAATATTATATATACAAAATAAAATCTGGAAATTTAAAGATGAAGTGCGGCGCCGCGAACGCCGGCGGTCACCTTGCTCAGCTACATTAGTATATCTTCAATCAGCTAATAACCCGCTACCGGGTGAATAATACCTGCAACTGCACACGAGGTGCAGGGAGTAAAGTGAGTACTTCCAACTCAGTGATAATAAGAGTAAATAATAACCGAGCAGCAATAAACCACGTAAAGCGAATAAACATGCTATATAGTACAGTGTAACCCTTTGAGAAAACAGGGAAAACGTGAAAAATCCTTTAGAAATTATCTTAACTCAGTTCAAAACTTCTTTTGAAAATATCTTTTTCTAATAGTTAAGCAAATAAATGCGAAAACACGTAGTGCAAGTTAGCACAGAGGCCAGCCCCTAGGGCACAAACAAGTATGCATAACTGAGCTCATAACTCGCCCTTCAGGCAATATTCTTATCTCTGGTCAGCCACTATTACCTGACCCATTTACGTCATACAGTGTCACTGTTACCACTGTCTCAAATTTATCCATTTTGAAAGTGATCAGACAATATCAGAACAACAAATAGTGCACAAATGTATGAATGCAATGCAATGCATATGACGGTACACTCTAGTACCTGCTGCGGCGTGCAGCCCGCTACACTTATTTAACGTCGACGGCGCTCACTGAGGGTGTGTACAGACTCCGGAGGGGCTCCTACAGCCCAAGCGCAATATCTTGGTTAGTTATTATTACCTGACCAGTCAGCCATTGTTACCTGACCAATTTATATCACACAATGCCATTGTTACCACTATTTCAAGTATATATTACAGTGTCATTGTTACCACTGTTTCAAATATAACATATAGTGTCATTGTTACCACTGTTTCAAGTCACTTTATAATCACTCTAGAAAATAATATAGTAAGCCCCTTGGGCATTTACAAAATAGAAGTTTCCAGCCCGAAATACATTTAAAAATATCATTTAAGTTTTTCAACGCTTATAATTATGACTGAGTTTGCAAAACAGCATTTAAACCTTGGACTCAATTTAAATGATATGCAATATCATGCTATGTAGCAATATCAATCCTCGAAGGATTTTACAAGTCGGCACAAGGCCCCAAACATGGCAATCAACACAAATTATGATGATAGCAAGTAAGTTCAATCAAATACGTAGTAAAAATCAACAACCGGGACGGACCAAGTCACAATCCCAAATGGTGCTCTACCCCACGCTCATATCCGGCGTGCAAGTCACCTCAATACAACACTATGATGTGCAAATCCGGGGTTTCAAACCCTCAGGATATCATTTACAAGTATTACTCACCTCGAACCGGCAAAATCTTAAGCCTGTGACGCCTTTTCCCCTCAAATCGGCCTCCACGCGCATCGAGTCTAGCCAAAAATAGAGCAATACATCACAATATTGCAAATGGGACAATACCAATCGAAAACCATCGAATTATAGCAAGAACCTCGAAACTAGCAAAACTCGAGCCTCGGGCCCGCTTCTCAAAAAATTACAAAACTTACATTATCGGATTCCTCGTCTTGCCACGAGTCCGTGCATACCAAGAACTCCCAAATCTGAGCTCAAATGACCTATCAAATCCCAATTTGAAATATCAAAACTCAAGCCCTAGTTTCTTCAATTTTAGGCTTAATCTCTTGAATTTCTAGGTATATTTCACAATAAATACGAGGTTTAAGTTCAAAAATCTTACCTCCAATCGATTCTCTTTGAATCCCACTTCAATTCGCTCTCCCAAGCTCCAAAATCGCTCAACAATGGAGGAAAATAACATAGGCTCGCGGATGAAATATTATTAAAAACCCTTCTGCCCAGGTGCTTTACTCTATGCGATCGCATACAGTCCATTGCAATCACATAGCACCAAAATCAATCTCCCAGAATTACCTCATGCGAACGCAACAAATCCTACGCAAACGCAATGACATCCCAAAATACTCTATGCGATCGCATAGGACAATTTCTACCAAAATTTCCGGCCAAAATTTAGACTGTGCGATCGCATGACACACATTGTGATCGCATATAACAACCAATCACCCCTTAAAATTCCTTCTATGCGATCGCATGACACTCTCTGCGATCGCATAGAGTAAATATGGTTTGCAATTTTTCTGCTGCAATTATGAAACTCTAAACCTCCCGATAGCCATCCGAAATCACCCCGAGGCCTCCGGGACCTCAACCAAAAGCACAAATATATTCTATTACCTTATTCAAACTTGCTCGAACCATAAAAACACTATCATTAACATCAAAATCCTCAAATATCATCAAATCAAGGCCTAAGTTTTCTTTAAACTTTCGAAACTCACATTCGATCAAAAACCCAAACAAACGACATCCGAATGACCTGAAAATTTGCAGACATATCCAAAATCACCTAACAAAGCTACTGCAACTCTCGGAATTCCATTCCGACCCTTGGATCAAAATCTCGCCTATCAACCGGGATTCGCCAAAATTCAAACTTCGCCAATTCAAGCCTAATTCTACACCGAGCCTCCAAAAACAATTCCGATCACACTCCTAAGTCACAAATCATCCCTCGAAGCTAACCAAACCACCGGAATTCACATCCGAGCCCTCTAACCACATAGTCAACTTCCAGTTGACCTTTTCCAAAACAAGCTCCCTTCTAAGAGACTATGTGCCTCATTTCCAACTAAAACCAAATCAATTCTATCCGATCAACTCAAATACTGATATTGAAACATAGAACAACATATTATGGGGGAAACAGGGTGGTAACTCACGTGAAAACAGGCCGGGTCGTCATATCCTCCCCAACTTAAACAAATGCTCGTCTTCGAGCGTACCCAGAGTTGTCCTAGAAGCCAACCAATAGCTGAATGACCCTACCAAGAACATACCCGGGGTGATCCCACGTCACCCTATCTCGCATAGGTCCGACAACACAATATAGCTGAAATTTCCCCAATCCAGTCTAGCCCATAATTCACAGAACTACTTTTTCACTTCTGAAATTATCAATACGATCAAACCTCGTACCTATACTTTGAATAGTCCCGACCCAGCTATAATAACTCATACTTGCAACCTCAATGAAATCACATGACATACCACATAATCCAGCACCTGAAACGATAACTTCTATTCATAGCAGCTGTCCACAACAACCATATACCGATAGAAACCTCTCAATAGCTAAAGCCCCATTCCAACACTTCATATCCTATCAATTACAATGAAACACATAGCAAACCGTAGCCATTTCTCAGATCAACCATTCGTGAAACCACTCCCTTTTGACTAATACCACACCAGATTTCCGAAATCATACTCAAAATCAGAACCTCACGTCAATATTCAGAATAAACTCGAACCTCAATATTATTCTTCCAATAAGCTGTAATCAAATCTGTTCGTGTCCATTAATGACTCCAACGATCACCCCGAATTCAATGCACCACTCGGGTGATATGACAACTCATCACAGGCCTAAGCCACAACTTGGATAATCCACGCACCAAATTATGGGCGGTCTGAACATACTCAAATCATGACAAATGACTCAAACGAAAGATCTGTAACTCAACCTCCTCAGCACCATCGCAACATAAGGCTGGGACCCCATCCCACATCATAGAAATAGAATACCTGCATCTACCCCGAAGGGTCTAATCTCCACGTAGCCTCGCTACAATACGCGATCTTATCCAAACACTATTACACATGAAGCACCTCAAGTCACCGTGCTCAAAAGTAGACAGCCACGCACAGATTGGTCTCTGAAACCAAGCAATCCATCACACCTACGGTGAAGTAAGTAATATACACCATTCAATCCTGAAAGGACACAACTGATGCGCCATTCGCCAAGCAACACCCAATACGGACTTTCTTCAGAAACCAGGAAGCAAGACATACCAAGTAACATATGGAAAACTGTTCTCAACATCACACTGTTGCGACGTGCAACCCGATCCTGATAATATACTCGTGGCGGCGTGCCACCTGATCCACACAAATATCTCACATAGGGAGATGCATATCGAGCCAGATTTGCTCATTACAACAAAATACTGAGTGCATAACAATATCTGCATATAACGTTATAAGCTACAAAACTCAAGCACAATCCAAAAACCATAATGCCTCACCGCACCAAAAAAGCATCTCATATATCTCCCCAGATCACTAACAAGCTCAATAACGAGAGATTAAACCTATCCCTCAACAATACATATCGGGGCCAACCAAGCCATCTCAATCTGAATATGTAGCCACATCGGCCTACCAACGAACTCAATGCCAAGAAGCCTTAAGCTGCTCCTTCCACTTTTTATAACTCCTGCCAGAGCCGTATGATATGGTGCCCGACACCGAATCAATACCGAAATCCACAATCTTGCCCGACGACATGCCCGTCCACAAGAAACGTATTTGAAAAAGAGTCTCTCAATACCGGAACTGAATCAATGGTAGAAACCTCTATACTGATATCCGTCACAAAGACCCAATTAAGGAAAGCAATCCTTCCCAGCCGTCCGCTGATCTTTGGAATACCAACCACTTTGCTATAACATAGTCTGATGCACCTCGCCATGCAACCGGTGGCATTTTCCAACATAGCCATAACACAATAGTCTAGAATAACCCACATTGTGACAACCAGTCTACAGCTCAACATCACATGCAAAATCTAATATACCAAGCCACACTAGGATAACATGAGAACTTTTATCTCCCTCCCGCGCCGCAGACATCGACGCACTCAACTAGTCAAAAACTTTCATTGATCCCATTTAGAAGAAAAATCATTACACACTCCATGCTTCGCATACCCATAAGAAATATACTCATCTTCAAACCACGATAAAACCCAACAAAAACATCTCTGCCAACTTCAGTTTTACAAGCTAAACTGCCAGGACTGAATCCTTCTATCTAAACCAAGCTAAACAACCTGTCAGAACTCAAGAGCTTTGCTGCAAAGTATCTGTATAAACTCATTACCTCAAACACATACAAGGAATTAGTCCTACCCTTACCATACAAATTCGATCTATTATCAAGCTAATCCGTCTATCAAATTTCTCTTTTTATTCATCATCCACTTGATATTTCTCCCTCGCTGTAGCATCACAATGCCTCAATCCAGGATCACCACAGGAGATTCAAATATAAGACCACACTGTCTAAGCCCCATAGGCCACCGAATACTTTCTCAATTATTCCCAAAAATACCACGTTCCAGAATACTTTACTTGAAGAACTTCTTGCGAATCAGAATTCGTTACCATTACTTCCCAGATACTTATACATGGAATCCCATAATTAGTATTAAATACCACAAGTCTTGATCTCTTCCTAATGGAAACACAGTCTCTAGCCACATACACAACCTTAAGACACCTCATTATTACATGCCCAAATCTTGAACACAATAAAACCATTCTTGAGAGTCATTCACTCTTATTCAAACTGCAATTTACCTGACTTAACGAACAGAACCACTCGTGCCTTATTAGCACTCTGACACCGAAGGAAATGACCTCATTCCAATACAAACAAACATCTTCCTTTTCCTATACACTGAGCATTCTTTATCAACAACAGCTCAAGACATCCTAATATTTCCTCACCTCTACGAAGCACCATATTAACCTTTATCAAAACTTTGCTTCACTCGTTCCATCCTCGGCTCATTTTCTGCCACCAAGACTGATCCGCCAGCATACCTCGAAACGAAAACAACATAGCATATATCCGTGCGACCAGCTAATCAACAGCAACCTCCCCAACTTGGCTCGAAGCCATCTATCAGGACATATTTAATAAACCATAATACTCCTACTCTAATGATGCCACAACATTATAGTGAGATTAAACTCAAATCATCTACTAGTTTATGAAAGCACAGATCCTCGGATATTGAAATCCTCTACAAGCCTCGCATTCATCCCCACATCAGCGGAGCCTACCCTCTGAAGCGACCCAAATTTTCAAATTACAACGCGTACCTTTCAATTACACATGAGTTCTTCTAATAATATACATAAAAGTCATACCCCTCAAGAAAACTCCGCAGGAGATAACCCCCCTTGCTTCGCCTCAATTTAGTATTTCAGCACACCTTCTACCATTATACACATAATGCACCCCCTTTTAGTCTTCCTGAGTTTGAACTCATTCCGCTACAAGTGTTGCACTTAACTTCCAACTAGAAGATACAAAAATATTCTTCACGCGCCCATAATTCGGACTACACATCAAGCCACAATAGGAATCGAATCACTTAACAGTCCATCTACTATCCTGTAGACTTCTTCGCCATTACCAAGTCATATAGAAACATTACACAGTACCAACATACTCATTACGTAGCTATCCTACCGCCATTCCCACAATTAGGGATAATACTGAACATATAACTTCATAACACCAGCTCACGAAATTAGCACCTTGGTGCTCAAGTCATAAGCAAAGATCCGGCCTCAAGTCCTCCAGACTGGCCCAACATCAAACTCACGGGATAACATCTCGCCCTTCGATCGAGGAATCACAAGCCATCAAGGCACATACAATACTGAGCGCTCACGTGCGCATACAGACGTGTGGAAGGAATTTCAAGAGTTATATCTCAAGCTGAATCAATTACGCACGATAAGAATTCCAAGAAAGTGAAGTTTTTCTAAAGGTTCTACAGCCTCTCGAGGATAAATACAGATGTCTCCGTACCGATCCGCGAGACTCTACTAACCTTGCTCATGACTCGTGAGACCTAGTAACCTAGGCTCTGATACCAACTTTTCATGACCCAAACCCACACTGGTCATGATGGCGCCTCTCGTGAAGACAAGGCCAGGCAACTAACCCAATTCACTTCCTTTTTAGAATTATTTAAACATAAATGAGTAAAGTGATACAACTTAACAGCAATAATAATCAGGACTACAACCCCACCCAACCCAACCAGGGTGTCACCAGTCACGAGCATCTAAGAAGTAGGAACACTGCTATAGGGCCAATATTATATATACAAAATAAAATCTAAAGATGAAGTGCGATGCCGCGGACGCTGGCGGTCACCTTGCTCAGCTACATTAGTATATCTTCAATCAGCTAATAACTCGCTACCGGGTGAATAATACTTGCAAATGCACACGAGGTGCAGGGAGTAAAATGAGTACTTCCAACTCTGTGGTAATAAGAGTAAATAATAACAGAGCAGCAATAAACCATGCAAAGCGAATCAACATGCTATATAGTACAGTGTAACCCTTTGAGAAAATAGGGAAAGCGTGAAAAATCCTTTAGAAATTATCTTAACTCAGTTCAAAACTTTTTTTGAAAATATCTTATTCCAACAGTTAAGCAAATAAATGCAAAAACACGTAGTGCAAGTTAGCACGAAAGCCAGCCCCTAGGGCACAAACAAGTATGCATAACTGAGCTCATAACTCGCCCTTCAGGCAATATTCTTATCTCTGGTCAGCCACTGTTACCTGACCCATTTACGTCATACAGTGTCACTGTTACCACTGTCTCAAATTTATCCACTTTGAAAGTGATCAGACAATATCAGAACAATAAATAGTGCACAAATGTATGAATGCAATGCAATGCATATGACGGTACACTCTAGTACCCGCTGCGGCGTGCAACCCGCTCCACTTATTTAACGTCGACGGCGCTCACTGGGGGTGTGTACAGACTTCGGAGGGGCTCCTACAGCCCAAGCGCAATATCTTGGTCAGTCATTATTACCTGACCGTTCAACCATTGTTACCTGACCAATTTATATCACGCACTGCCATTGTTACCACTGTTTCAAGTATATATTACAATGTCATTGTTACCACTGTTTCAAGTATAACATACAGTGTCATTGTTACCACTGTTTCAAGTCACTTTAAAATCAGTCAAGAAAATAATATAGTAAGCCCCTTGGGCATTTACAAAATAGAAGTTTCCAGCCCGAAATACATTTAAAAATGCCATTTAAGTTTTTCAACGCTTATAATTATGGCTGAGTTTGCAAAACAGCATTTAAACCTTGGACTGAATTTAAATGATATGCAATATCATGCTATGTAGCAATATCAATCCTCGAAGGATTTTACAAGTAGGCACAAGTCCCCAAACATGGCAATCAGCCCAAATTATGATGATAACAAGTAATTTCAATTAAATAAGCAGTAAAAATCAACAACCGGGACGGACCAAGTCACAATCCCAAATGGTGCTCTACCCCACGCTCATATCCGGTGTACAAGTCACCTCAATACAACACTATGATGTGCAAATTCGGGGTTTCAAACCCTCAGGATATCATTTACAAGTATTACTCACCTCGAACCGACAAAATCTTAAGCCTGTGACGCCTTTGCCCCTCAAATCGGCCTCCACGCGCGTTGAGTCTAGCCAAAAATAGAGCGAATACATCACAATATGCAAATGGGACAATACCCAATCGAAAACCATCGAATTATAACAAGAACCTCGAAACTAGCAAAACCTGAGCCCCGGGCCCGCTTCTCAAAAAATTACAAAATTACATTACCGTATTCCTCGTCTCTCCACGAGTCCGTGCATACCAAGAACTCCCAAATCCGAGCTCAAATGACCTATCAAATCCCAATTTGAAATATCAAAACTCAAGCCCTAGTTTCTTCAATTTTAGGCTTAATCTCTTGAATGTCTAGGTAGATTTCACAATAAATACAAGGTTTAAGTTCAAATATCTTACCTCCAATCGATTCTCTTTGAATCCCTCTTCAATTCGCTCTCCCAAGCTCCAAAATCGCTCAACAATGGAGGAAAATAACATAGGCTCGCGGATGAAATATTATTAAAAACCCTTCTGCCCAGGTGCTTTACTCTATACGATCGCATACAGTCCATTGCGATCACATAGCACCAAAATCAATCTCCCAGAATTACCTTATGCAAACGCAACAAATCCTACGTGAACGCATTGACATCCCAAAATACTCTATGCGGTCGCACACACTCTCACGCGATCGCATAGGACAATTTCTACCAAAATTTCCGGCCAAAATTTACACTGTGCGATCGCATGACATACATTGCGATCGCATATAACAATTAATCACCCCTCAAAATTCCTTTTATGCAATCGCATGACACTCTCTGCGATAGCATAGAGCAAATATGGTCTGCAATTTTTCTGCTGCAATTATGAAACTCCAAACCTCCCGATAGCCATCCGAAATCACCTCGAGGCCCCCGGGACCTCAACCAAAAGCACAAATATGTTCTATTACCTTATTCAAACTTGCTCGAACCATAAAAATACTATCATTAACATCAAAATCCTCAAATATCATCAAATCAAGGCCTAAGTTTTCTTTAAACTTCCGAAACTCACGTTCGATCAGAAACCCAACCAAACACGTCCGAATGACCTGAAAATTTGCAGACATATCCAAAATCACCTAACGAAGCTACTGGAACTCTCGAAATTCCATTCCGACCCTCGGATCAAAATCTCGCCTATCAACCGGGATTCGCCAAAATTCAAACTTCGCCAATTCAAGCCTAATTCTACACCGAGCCTCCAAAAACAATTTCAATCACACTCTTAAGTTACAAATCATTCCCCGAAGCTAACCAAACCACCGGAATTCACATCCGAGCCCTCTAACCACATAGTCAACTTCCAGTTGACTTTTTCCAAAACAAGCTCCCTTCTAAGAGACTATGTGCCTCATTTCCAACTAAAACCAAATCAATTCTATCCGATCAACTCAAATACTGATATTGAAACATAGAACAACATAATATGGGGGAAACGGGGCGGTAACTCACGTGACAACAGGCCGGGACATCAAAGATAGTTGCGCTATTTATTCACTCATATTAAAATATTATCCTGTTGCTATTAGTACTGACATTGGTAGAAGTGGTAACGACTGTTATTATCTTACTATTACCAATCATTGGATTGATGAGGATTGGATAATATAAAAGTGCATTATCACTTATAGAATAATTAATTCACGTCACACATGACTGTTTATTTCTAGCACAGTTACATATATTTGTAGATATATTTGCATTAGTGATAAAATATATCAATTTCAGTGAATAATGATACTAATAACACTAATGTTGTAGCCTTGCTTACCACTACACTAAATCCTGCATTTAGTAACTTTTTTCCAACTAGATGGAATTACATGTATGAAAGTTTAGTTGTTGCATATGAAAATTGAAACCACATAAATTCAAAGTTTAATGCTCATGTAAGTGATGATGATGAGTGCCTTACAAATGCGGATTAAGCTAATGTTAAAACGCTTATAGATTTTTTAGAAAAATTTTATATTACTACAAATGAATTTTTTGAGCAATATTATCCTACTATTTCTAACTGTTTAGTTTATATTGCAACAACAACAACAACAACCCAGTGTGGTCCCACAAGTGAGGTCTGGGGATGGTAGGACGTACGCAGCCTTACCCCTACCCTGGAAGGGCAGAGAGATTATTTCCGATAGACCCTCAGTTAAAGAAGGTGAGAGAAGCCCTGGTAGCAAGTAATAGCAAAATAATAATTAGAAAACTAAATCGGAGATAGCAATAGATAATATGAAAGGGGTACTGATAACAAGTAGCACCAACATAACATATTTAGAAAACTAATTCCAAGGCAGCAGACGAGAATATGAACGAAGTACTTCTAGTAAACTACGGAATTACCAATCGCAAGAAACAACGAAACGAGACACGAGAATATAGAAAACTAAGGAAAAAGGGTACCGAACTAGCGCTAATACTGTCGATCTAGATAAAACAAAGGGAGATGCACGACTACCTACTAATCTTTTACCCTAATCTTCTACCTCCACACCCTTTTATCTAGAGTCATGTCCTTGGTTAGCTCAAGTAGTGTCATATCCCGCCTGATCACCTTTCCCCAAGACTTCTTTGGCCTACCTCTACTCCTCCTCACACCTCCTACGGCCAACCTCTCGCATCTCCTGACAGGGGCATCTGCGCTTTTCCTATTAACATGCCCGAACCACCTCAACCTTTCCTCATGAACCTTTGCCTGGCCACTCCCACCTTGTCTCGAATAACTTCATTCCTAATTCTATCCAACCTAGTATACCCACACATCCATCTCAACATCCTCATTTCCGCTACCCTCATCTGCTGGACATGAGAGGTTTTGACTGGATAACACTTTTCTCCATACAACATAGTCGGCTAACAACTACCTTGTAGAACTTACCCTTAAGTATCAGTGGCACATTCTTATCACACAAGTCACCGGAAGCGAGCCTCCACTTCATCCACCCTGCTCCAATACGGTGTGTGACATCCTCATCTATCTCCCCATCCTTCGAAATTATAGATCCCAGATACTTGAAACTCTCTCTCATGGAAATGACTTGCGTATCGAGTTTCAGATCCCCGTCCGCCTCCTGGGTAACACCGCTAAACTTGCACTCCAAGTATTCTATCTTGGTCCTGCTCAACTTGAAACCTAAGTGACTTTAGAGTATGTCTCCATACCTCCAGCTTCTCGTTAACGCCACCTCGTGTCTCATCAATCAGGACTATGTCATCCACAAATAGAAAGCACCAAGGCACCTCCCGTCGAATGTGATGTGTCAAAGAATCCAACGCCAGGAAAAACAAAAATGGGCTAAGTGTTGATCCCTGATGCAACCCCATCTCAATCGAAAAGCAATCCAAGTCTCCACCTGCTGTCCTAACCCGTGTCTTAGCTCCATCATACATGTCCTGAATCCCTCTAATATACGCTATAGGCACTCCTCTAGCCTCCAAACATCTCCATAGAACCTCTCTGGGGACTTTGTCATAGGCCTTCTCCAGGTCAATGAACACCATGTGCAAATCCTTCTTCACCGCCCTAAACTGCTCCACCAATCTCCTCACAATATGAATAGCCTTAGTGGTCGACCGTCCCGTCATGAAACCAAATTGGTTCTCAAAAATGGACACACACCTCCTCAACCTCCCTTCAATCACCCTCTCCCACACTTTCATCGTATGGCTTAACAACTCGATACCCTTATAGTTGTTGCAGTTTTGGACATCCCCTTTATTCTTGTACAGCGGGATAATCGTACTCTGCCTCTATTTTTCGGGCATCTTCTTTATCCTAAAAATGATATTAAATAACCCGGCAAGCCATTCCAAGCCCTCCTTACCCACGCTCTTCGAGAATTCTACCGGGATCTGGTCCGGCCCAGTTGCTCTACCCCTTCTCATCTTGCGCATAGCCCTTACAACCTCCCCCACTCGTATACGTCTACAGTACCCAAAATTTTTTTGCCGCTCCGAGTGCTCCAACTCCCCTAGCACAATGCCCTTATCTCCCTCTTCATTCAAGAACCTATGAAAGTAATACTGCCATCTTTGCCTAATATGTGCCCCCTCCAATAAAACTCTTCCCTCCTCATCTTTTATGCATCTCACTTGGTCCAGATCCCGGGTCTTCCACTCCCTCACCTTCGCTAATCTGTAAAACTTTCTGTCCCCGCCTTTATCCCTAATTTCTTCGTATAGACGACTAAACACGACGGTCTTAGCCTTAGTAACCACCAACTTCGCCTCCTCCCTAGCCTTCTTATACCCCTCCCTGTTAGCACTCTTCTGCCCCTCATCGATAATCTCCACTAGCTTCAAATATGCCGCTTTCTTAGCTTCCGCTTTCCTCTGAACCTCTTCGTTCTACCACCAGACCCCTTTATGGCCACCAGAAAAACCCTTTGAGACCCCTAACACCTCTCTTACCTCCTCTCTAATGCAATTTGCTGTCATAGATCACATACCGCTACTCTTCTAGGCCCCCATAGCCATTAACTTCTCCCCGAACTCCTAGGCCTTGTACTTAGTCAATGCACCCCACCTGAACCTAGGTATACCAGACATAGCCCTCTTCTTCCTCGTCCACCTGATCTCTAAGTCCATAATCAAAAGCATATGCTGGGTCGTAAGATTCTCACTCAGGATGACCTTGCAATCCGTGCATAAACCTCTATCATATTTTCAGAGAAGTAGATAATCAATCTGGTCTTGGCCACCACACTCTGAAAAGTTATCAGGTGCTCCGCCTTCTTCGGGTAATACGACTTAGCGATCACCAGCTCAAAAGCTTTGGCGTACTCTAGAAGTGAAGTACCTCCACCATTTCTATCTCCAAAATTGAAGCCACCATGCACATCATCATATCCCCCAGGTGACCTCCAAATGTGGCCGTTAAAATCACCCCCTATAATAAGCTTCCCGGTGGATGGTATACCCCGCACCAACCCAATCAAATCTTCCCAGAAGCATCTTTTAACCTCCTCGCCCAAACCCTCCTGAGGCGCGTAAGCACTAACTACGTTTAGAGTATACCCTCCCATGACTATCTTAATGGCCATTCAACCTGTCATTCACCCTCTTAACCTCAACCACTAGCTCTCTTAGATCCTTAACAACTAAAATGCCTACCCCATTCTTCCCTTGCACCCTCCCTGTATACCAAAACTTAAAACTATCCACCTTCCAAGCCCTATTCCCCACCCATTTAGTCTCCTGGACACAAGCTATGTTAATCTTCCTCTTATGGAGTATCCTTGCTAACTCTATCAACTTCCCTATTAGAGTCCCTGTGTTCCATGACCCCACTCCCATCCTAGAAGGTGCCTTACCCCCTGCCACCCTTACTCCCTATCCCCCGCTCTGCTCGCTCCCCCCGAGGACATGCCCTTACTCTATCATAACTCGACGCTGCCACTAGACCAGCACAAAGCTACAAAAGGATAGACTAGAAAGAAATAAACTTAACAAAAACCTACCGGTACACAAGGTGCTAATAAGGGATCCGACTAAGCAGGGACCAACTATGTATCAGCTATAACACTAATGAGAAAGACGGAGATCGATATAAGTAAACAAGTCTAATTAAATAAATTAAACAAGATATTATGGATGTCAAGGATACCGGCAAGCAAAAATGGAAAAATAAAATAAATGAATGAATTACAAAATAAACAAAACAGAAAACTACAGGTACACAAAGTACTAATACGGGATCCGACTAAGCAGCGACCAACTATGTATCAGCTATAACACTAAGGGGAAAGACAGAGACCGAATAAGCAGACAAGTCTAGCTAAATATACTTTAAGCAAGATACTATGGATGTCAAGGATACTGGCAAGCAAAAATGGAAAAATAACAATGAAAAAAATAAATAAAATACCAATATCACGAATACCAAATATAGACAAAAGAACCTCGAGCAAGTTTTCCTGAAGTTTATCGGAATCGGTTGTTCTGTTGCGTCCCGTCGAAAAACTAAACGGGAGTCGCCGGAAGTAATGTAACTTGCAAAAAATCCTCACTGGAAAAATATTGCATCTGTCCAAAAAAAAAAATAGAACTCACCCACACACATACAAAAGGAGGGAGAAAGAAAGGAAAAAAGAGAGAGCGAGGGAGAAGAAGACGGAGCAGGGGTCGCCGGAAAATGCAGAACTAGAAGAGTCGCCGGAAAACAAGGGTCGCCGGAATTGATGTAACTCTCTTGCACATGCACGTCCTCACACCAACAGCGAGAAGGGCCAGAAGCTACCGGAAAAGAAGATAAAGAAAGAAGAGGGGAGAGAAAGAGAGGGAGAGAGAGGGGACAAAAGAGAGAAGGGAACTTACCCGTTCCTGCAGCGGCGAAGCAGCAAGATGCCGGAGTGTCACTGATGTGTTACTGTTGCGGGGGTGGGGCATGGGGGAGGGGATTAGAACGTTGGCAGGAGACGTTATTTCACGACCCGAATTTCCCACCATCGGGATCGTGATGGCGGCTACTCGTGGTAGCTAGGCAAGCCAATTTACTCACCGTTTCCATAAACAAACCATCCTGTGTTCAATTTAATAGCATAAAATAATACTAACAATAGCTACGGAAGTCTAATTTTATAAGCCTGAAATAAATATGGACTGCTCAACAATATCCTCTACCCAAGATTTGTTGTCACAAGCTCACGAACCACTAAGAATAAACTACATGTAATGGTCTGAAAGAAATATAACAACCGTCTGTCTTGAAACAATGAGACTACAGTATAAATGAAAAGTATAAGAAGAGACACCGGGCCTGCGGACGCCTGCAAGCTGCCTCAGTCTCGTAGTAATGAAATCCTGCTATCGAACTACTGCTGCTGCTGATGCTCAAAACCTAGACCTGTGCAAAAATGCACAGAAGTGTAGTATCAGCACAACCGACCCCATGTGCTGGTAAGTGCCTAGCCTAACCCCGGCGAAGTAGTGACGAGGCTAGACTGTACATCACATAAACCTGTGCAGTTATAAAATATACAGCGGAAAATTGAATATCAAGAAAATCAACAACATGGGAGGGGGAAGATGTTGCGGGGAAATACAAATAAACAGTAATCCAGAGTACAACCCAAAAACAGCTTAATTCCACAATGAAACAAGAAAATCACTATTCAGACATAACCAAAGATATCAACAACTGTTACGGCGTGCAACCTGTTCCATAATTACCATCGTTGCGACGTGCAACCCGCTCCACAATTACCATCATTGCGACGTGCAACCCGATCCACAATTACCATCGTTGCGACGTGCAACCCGATCCACAATTACCATCATTGTGGCGTGCAACCCGATCCACAATTACCATCGTTGCGGCGTGCAACCCAATCAACAATTACCATCGTTGCGGCGTGCAACCCGATCCACATTATCATTTAATAGTCTGAGTCCCCAAGCAACAGTCACAATTAAGGGACACACAGCAGAGAAATACATAGCAAACATCCTGGCAAGGGAGTACAATTAACAGTTCAACCATCCCGGTAAGGGAGCACAATTAATAGTTCAATCATCCTGGCAAGGGAATATGGTTAACGATTCAATCATCCAGGCAAGGGAGAATACAATAAGTACTTACGTCCCGGCAAGGGAATAATTAACAACGCTTTCTTTTTCTTACTTTTCTTATCTCATGATATCACTGGAGCCCTATCTCCAAGAAATTCTTATCTCATATTCCGTCACAAACAACAATATAACGACATCCCAGTGAGGGAACAAAACATCATCTCAAATATTCCGGAAAGGGGGTTACCATGGCCCCATTAGTTCCAACATCTAACTACCATATTGATTCCAACATCTAACCACCACAGCTATTACCAGCCTATTACCACACTTAACCACCTCAGTTACATCTGACCGACTACCACATCCAACCACCCTATCTATAACTAACTTGTTACAATACTTAATCACCTCGGCTATAACCCTAAGCTTTACCTAATGCAAGGAAACATCACCCTAAGAATTCGTAATATCAATTAAGAACACAACACCGGGGTATCACAACTTAACCACAGCCCGCCAAGAGGGCAACATAATGATCTCTCCTCTTTCTCACTTTTACTTCACAATTCTTTTCAAATAATTGCTCTAGAGGTTCAATTATCACTTGTACTTTCACAATTCGTTCTACAATCGGAGCCAACGCTCCTCAATGACACAAGTCATTTCAAATAATTTCAATATTCATATCACAATTCGAGCCAATGCTCATAGGAATCAAATTATCATATTCACATGTTATTCAAAACATATAGAAATACTCCAATAACATGGATTTCACAATCAGTTCATGATGATCACATTATAAAGACTCACGGTCATGNTTCCCAAGTTTTGCTCAAAAATTATCAAAATGCCCCCGGGTCCACGTGATCAAAACCTGAGGTTCGAATTAAAACCTGATTACCCATCCCCCTATGAACTCAGATATGTGATTTGTTTTGGAATCGGACTCCAAATTGAGGTCCTAAACCCCCAAATTTAGGAACCCTAGTTCTACCCTAAGTCCCCAAATTTCCCCAAAAAAAATCCTTGTTTTGAAGTTGAAATTATGTTTAAAGATGTTAAGGAGTAAGGAAAATAAATTAGAAATCACTTACCAATCGTTTTGAAGAAGAAGAATTGTTTGGAAAATCGCCTCTTATGTTTTGGGTTTTTAAAAAGTGCAAAAATAGCTGAAAAATCTCGAATTTATATACTTTACTGAAGGCTGGTGCGGACCGCACAGAAATGCCACGCGGCCGCACCGAACCTACCCAGCGCAGACCGCACTGTTTTGGTGCGCGGCCGCGCTGGTCGAACCCAAGCCATGGGCCTCTATGAACCTTGCCACGCGGACCACACAGAAATGCACCGCGACCGCATGGCTTCCAGCGCGGACCGCACTGATTTGGTGCGCGGCCGCGCTGGTTGACTTAACCCAATGACTCTTTGAACCAGTCCACGCGGACCGCGCAGAAATGCACCGCGGTTGCGTGGGACCTGCTACTCTGCCACATCTGATATTTTATGCCTAAGGCCTCCCGGGACTTACTCAAAACTCACCCGAGCCCTCGGGGCTCCAAACCAAACATACACATAACTCCAAAAACATCCTACGGACTTGCTCGCGCGATCAAATCGCCAAAATAACATCATTTACATAGAATCGAGCCTCAAAGCTCATGATTTTCATTTCAAAACTCATAAACTTTCCAACTTGGAACTTATAGTCCGCAACATGTCAAACGACGTCCGATTTCAACCAAACTTTACAGGAAGTGCTTAAACAATATATAAGACTTGTACCAAGCGTCGGAACCAAAATACAAGCCCGATACTATAGTCTTTTAATAAATTTTCATTTTCATTTTCCTTAATAATTTCAGAAAAACAATTTAACAGAAAAATTCTTTTACTCAGGTTCTAGACCTCGGATTTCGACTCCGGGCACATGCCCGAGTCCCATATTTTTCTACGGACCTTCTGGGATCGTCCAATCTCGGGTCCAGGTCCGTTTACCAAAAATGTTGACCAAAGTCAACTATAATCGTATTAATATCAAAATTCTTCAAATTTTTCACAGAATTCACATATTCCAACACAAAAATTTTCTGGCTACGCGCCCGGACTGTGCACGCAAATCGAGGCAATAGAAAATAAGGTTTTCAAGGCCTCGGAAGCACGGAACAGATAAGGAAAATAGGTGATGACCCTTTGGATTGTCACATCCTCCACCTCTAAAATAACCGTTCGTCCTCGAACGGACAAGAGAAAGAAGTACATGAGTCGGGGAACAAATGTGGGTAACGGCTCCGCATATCAGACTCAGACTCCCAGGTCGATGCCTCAGGAGGCTGACCTCTCCACTGAACACGCACTGAAGGAAAGCTCTTCGACCTCAACTGTCGAACCTGCCGGTCTAGAATAGCTACCGGCTCCTCCTCGTAAGATAAATCCTAGTCCAACTGGACAGTACTGAAATCTAACACATGCGTAGGGTCGCCGTGATACCTCCAAAGCATAGATACATATAAAACTGGATGCACGGCTGATAAGCTAGGTGGCAATGCAATTCTATAAGCCACCTCTCCCATTCGATCAAGAATCTCAAATGGGCCAATGTACCTAGGGCTAAGCTTGCCCTTCTTCCCAAATCTCATCACGCCCTTCATAGGCAATACACGGAGCAAC
>MU707185.1:0-66285 GCA_026770625.1 Nicotiana glauca
TATTTCACCGAGGCGATCGGCCCGATCCACAAATATCAATTAAAACATCAAGAATGCACACAAAGGCATCATCCACATACAAGGAAATCCTTGCAAGGTTCAACAATATTTGTATGATCACTTTTCATTCTTTTCTAGTCTCTAACATATCATAAAAGATCATTTCGATAATTCAAATAATGGATATCTCACATTAGGCATGTTGTGGGTCCTAAACTACCCAGGCATTTAGTATCATAGTAGCTATGCACAGACTCTCATCACCTAGTACGTACGTAGCCCCCGCATTTAATATTAATTTATCATTTATTAGTCCTAAAGGGACAATTCCCTCTCACAAGGTTAGAAATGAGACTCACCTCATTCTGAAGCGCACTTCCAACTATCAAGAACAAGCCCGAAGCCTCAAAGCGAAGCCAAAAGCGTACGAGCTAGTTAAACAATATAGGGATTAGTCAATAAAGGCTTACAATGTTGAATTCTAAGTATTTAAGTGATTTCTCAACCTTTCCCAAAAATTTCCTAAATTCCGATCATGGGCCCACATTCCCGGATCCCGAGATTTTTCGAAAAAAATTATTCTCTATAACCTAAGGATCACTAATATGTGACTCCTAGTTCATTACATGGCTAATTATGTGGTTAAATCTTAATTTTTGAAAACCCTAGGTCTAGCTCTAACCCTTTGATTTTACTTAATTATTAGTGTTAAATCTATCTAATATTCATGTGTTTAAACTAAGAAAGAGTGGGGATTACTTACCTTGTAATGTTACGTTGAAATCCCCCCTTTGGAATCACCACAATCGCCCAAATGTGGAGTGAGTAATGGCAAAAATGAAGGTTGGGTTCGCACTAAATGAACCTATTCTGCCCAGCTAATTCCGCTTCTGCAGCGGAATTTCCGCTTCTACCACGGAATTTCCGCTTCAGCGGATTCGGGCAATCTGGACAAGAGCGCTTCTGTGGTCCGTGGGTCGCAAAGGCGGGACCGCTTCTGCAGTCCCAGGGCCGCTTCTGCATTTTCCCCATGCCTGAGCCCCTTCCACTTCTGCATCCTGTCGACCGCTTCTGCGGTTCCGCTTCTGCGGTCCAAGAGCCGCAGAAGCGATTATGACAGAAGCAGCAAAGTTGGTTTTTCCTAAGTTTTCAACTTCACTCGAACCTCGACCATTTAACGCTCGGGGCTCCCGAGCCCCGCCCGAACACACCATCAAGTCTGAAATCACGAGGCGGACCTACTTGAACCCTCGAAACACTCAAAACAACGCTAATTCAAGGAGGCGAACCCCAAAACCAATTGAATCAACTTAATGAACTTCAAGTTTTTAATTTCTTTTCAACGAGTCAAAATGCCCTTAAACTACTCGAATTGACACCAAATTTTAGGGGTAGGTCTTTAACTGATATTTCGGACTTGTACCAAGTTTCGAAATCGAAATTCGAATTCGATACCTAGGAAAACAGTGATTTCTTTTTTTATTTAAAACTTTGAAACTTAAACTTAACAATTTCACATAAAAATTCATTACTTGGGCTAGGGACCTCAGAATTCGATTTCGGGCATACGCCCAGGTCCCATACGCGTACAAGGAAATGCTAGGGGGTCCAGATTTGTTCTATGCGAATGCGCAAAAGGCCACGCGAACGCGATGAAGAGAGCAGCAAGTGTATGCGTTCGCGACACAGGGGTCGCGTTCGCGATGAAGGGAAAGCTGGTGGGGGTACTTGGTTGGCTTACGCGAACGCACATGGGAGGATGCGATCGCGTTTGAGGAAGGGATGGAACGCCGGAATCACGGGGGCTGTTCCGCGAACACGGAGAAGAGAAGGCCTAAAGGTATGCGAATGCGGGATGCAATCCGCGATCGCGAAGAAGAGATTTGCTGTGCAAAAATTACAGAAAAATCTGCTACACCTCCTAAGTGCAAAACACCCCAGGACACCTCTGAAACACCCCCGAGCCCTCAGGGCTCCTAACCAAACTTACACGCTAACTAAACAACCTCATATGAACTTAACCGAGCGATCAAATCGCCAAAACAACATCAAAATCAACGAATCAAACCCCAAAATCATTATTTTTCATTCTAACTTCATAAACTTCAAATTTTTGATATTTAGGTCCGAAACACGTCAAATGACGTCCGATTTCAACCAAATTTCATAGAAAGCGCTTAAACCATATATAAGACTTGTACCGGGTGTCGGAACTAAAATACGAGCCCGATACCACAGTCTTTTAATCAATTTTCATTTCCATTTTCTTTAATAATTTCAGAAAAATAATTTCATAGAAAAATTCTTTTCTCGGGCTCTAGACCTCGGAATTCGACTCCGGGCATATGCCCGAATCCCATATTTTTCTACGGACCCTCCGGGACCGTCAAATCACGGGTCCGGATCTGTTTACCAAAAATATTGACCAAAGTTAATTTTAATCATTTTAAAGTCACATTTTGAAATTTTTCACAGAATTTAACATATAATCTTTCCGGCTACGCGCCCGGACTGTGCACGTAAATCGAGGCAAGTAAAATAAGGTTTTAAAGCCTCGAAAGTACGGAATGAAAGAGAAAACAGGTGATGACCCTTAGGGTCGTCACAAATGCCTAACTTCCTTGATTGCTTTTAATGATAGCAATTCATAATGCTAATTAATTAAGGTACTTTTAGAGACAACACTCGATAGAAAATCGTAGTTCATTTAAGTTGGCCTTTAAAATAAAATAAGGTGCGCCGCACCAAATAAAATTCATAAATCGTGCGACCCTCTTTAAATACTTATATTAAAATATTTTAGAACTCGGGACGTATCATTTAGCGAATTTCCATGGCCTCCCGCCAAGTTAATAATACGTTAGTCACTTTAGGCGCGTTTTTTAATAAGTTACCTTCCTAAACTCAGGTATACATTTCATGTGACCCGAATCCAAATCCCAAAATGTTAATTAAAATGTGTCGAGGATCCGGGTGCATTTCATGTGACGTGATCCAAAAACACATTTTAAACGACGTTCAATTTCTTTAAAATTAATTAAAAGCGGTAAATAATCTTTTAAAATTGCACTATAGGATGTCATGTGTTAAAATCATATCTTTAGCCAATTATAATAATTTTAGTGACCGTGCTAGAACCACGGGATCCGGAGGTGTCTAACACCTTCCCTTGGGTCAATAAAATTCCTTATTCAGAATTTCTGGTTCGCATACTCCATTCGGGATTGAAATTTTCCTCGATTTGGGATTCAAGATGAACCGGTGACTATGGACACCAAAAGCCAAACCTATCCCAAGTGGCGACTCTAAATAAATAAATAATCCAATTTCGAATAATATCACTTAAAATAGAAAAATACCCTTATATATTATCGTCCGGGGTAGGTGTGTAAAAAAGAGGTGTGACACTATGTATATTTTTAAAATAAATAAATTATAATTTAGTTTTCAATGTGATAGTTAGTGAAAATTTGAAGATAAAAATATTTGAATATAAATATTTTTTTTTTTTTGCTTATGGCACGTAGAAAAGTAATAGTTATTAATAAAATCAGTAGTTTTATGATAAAATCATAAAATAAGAGGGTAGCCAAGCTTAATATTAAGTTAAGTGGCGTACTAAAAAAAGTCACTTGGTATTTTTAGGACAAAATCCAAAAGTATTTAGAGACAATATCTAATAATAAGTATGGTAAATTAGATTTGATCAAATTTAATTTAAAGCTATAAATCAATTAAGATTGAATACTATTTTCGTTGCAAATAGATTCAAAATCTTTCCAAAAATAAGAATTTTTATATTAGTAATTATTTACTAACCACATAATTCAATTTATCCCATTTCATAAATTTTTTAGAAACATCATGTAAAAAAAACCGTTACTGGAACTATCGCTGCAAAAATTTGAGATAAGATTTTTTAATAAAAAACTAGGATAGAAACACACACTTTGAAATATGAGTAATAAGCGAAAGTTACTATTGAATAACTTTTATATTTATTTGTATTTATATATATATATAAGGAATAAATTTTCCAATTTTAATTAAACCAAGTGGCAAGTTATAACAAGACAAGTGAAAATTTATTAAGAAGCCACTTGGGAACTTTATTAAATTAAAATTAAACTATATATTGTACTAAACAGATTTTTCGGGAAACAAACATTCAATCATCCTATTTATATCGGCTCTTTATAGAAAATTTTCTTTACATAAATTTAATTGTATTTTTTTAGGATTAATAAATTAAAACACCTGTCTTACATATATTCTATACCTTCTTATCGCTTTCTCTTCCTTAAAATTTTTTCCAAAGAAATTAATAATAATAAGAAATCTATATATCTTATATTATTTTCTTAAGCCATATCAACTCAATTATTTTTCAAGCTTTTGAATGGAAAAACAAACAAATAAAATCTTATCCAAGCTTTTGAATAGGAAAGGAAAACTACAAGGACCAAAAAAAATACCTCAAGTTTTTGGTGAAGATAAGAAAATTTAAACGCATGCTCCTTTTTTGTCTATTATTGAATTAAATACTTAATAAAATATATAAATTTTTATAGTAAAAAAATAATATAAGAAGATAGCGTATAGATAGTGTGAGACATAAATTAACAAATAAATAATAATGCATATTATTAGTAAATTTAAATATTAATATGAGTAGTAGAATAAAAGAATAAAAGTAAATAAGAAAATCTCTCTCTCTCTCTCTACATATATATATATATATATATATATATATATATATATATATATATATATATATATATATATATATATTAAAGGAATAAAGTTGTCATATATAATTGGCATTGTGATTAAGCCAAGTGGCAAACTTATAAATGCCAATAGTATATGGTAACTGTAACGACCCGACCGGTCATTTTGAGTACCAGCGCTCCGTTCAGCAGTCGGAGGCCATGAACAGCTTCATTTCGGGTATTATGACTTGTTCGCATGGTCGGAACTTAAATTCAGAAAGATCGTAGTTAAATTTAAATGAAAACTCTCATTTGAGAAGCTTAAAGTTGAAAGAATGAACTAGGATTGGAACTTAAAGTAAATGACCTTCGAATCAGGATCTGAAGGTTCCAGCAGGTTCGTATGATGATTTCGGACTTGGGCATATGCCCGGATTGGGTTTTGGATAACCGGGGGCATTTTGGCGCCTATTGTGGAAGTTAGCATTTTAGAAGAAATTTCGTAAGTTTAACTTGAAGAGCATTTCAGTGTTATCAATGTTTGTTTGGGATTCCGAGACTGTGAATAGCTCCGTATGGTGATTTTGTATTTGGGGGCACGGTCGGAAGTGAATACAGAGGTTCGTAGGTCATTTTGGAGCCATTTGGCTAAAGATAGAAATTTAAAGGTTTTTTAGAAGTTTGACCGGAGGTTGACCTTTTGATATCGGAGTCGGAATACAATTCCGAAAGTTGGAGTAGGCTCGTAATGTCAAATATGATTTGTGTGCAAAATTTGAGGTCAATCGGATGTGATTTGATAGGTATAAACAACGGAAATAGAAGTTGGAAAGTTCAAAGTCCATAAAGCTGGAATCGGGGCGTAATTCATGATTTTAGAGTTGTTTGACGTGATTTAAAGCTTCGAACAAGTCCGTAATGTGTTATGGGATTGGTTGGTATGACTGGTTGGGGTCCTGGGGACGGGTGAATTCCGGGTGGTTAACGGATCAAAAAAATGGAATTTTTGAAGAGCAAAGGCTGCTGGTTGCTGGTATATCCGCTTCTGCGGAAGAGGGACCGCAGAAGCGGTTGAGGGAACCGCATAAGCGGTTTTTGGTTTGAGCTGCAGGATCTGCAGATGCGGTTTGTTTTCCGCAGAAGCGGACCACATCTGCGAGCAGAGAGCCGCAGAAGCGGAAAGGCTGGGCATGAGGGGGAGCCGCAGAAGTGGCGTATATTCTGCAGAAGCGGAAGCGCAGAAGCGAGCTAAGGGTCGCAGGTGCAAAAAAGTCTGGAGGCAGTGAGTTATTTTAAAAATCGGATTTTGGCCATTTCTCTCATAATTTTCATGGCTTGGGCAATTTTTGGGGTGCTTCAAGAGAGGGGTTTCATCATCTATGATAAGGTATGTTATTCCCATCTATTGTGAGTTAAAAACATCAACAATGTATGGATTTAAGCATGAAATTTTGTAGAAATATTTGTGGTTTTGGTAGAAAGACCTAGAAAAATTATAATCTTGGATTTTAGCCGCGATTTGAGTATGGAATTAAGAGAAAAGAACATATTTGAGTTCCTAAGGTTATGGGTAAACTTTATCTTCGAAAAGTTTTGGATTCCTAGCACGTGGGCCCGAGGGCCTTTTTGTCAACTTTTCGTTCAGGGTTAGGAATTGTTATAAATTGGGTTGTAAAGTATAATTGAGCATATATTAATGGATTTATATGATCGTTGGCTAGTTTTGGAGTATTGTGCATTGATGCAAGTCTTCGGAAGAATGTACAATGCCAGTTGTGGATCTTCAGTGTGAGGTAAGTCTCCTTTCTAATCTTGTGATGGGGAATTTACCCCATAGGTGAAGTAAATGATTATGTGCTCCTATTTGTGGGGGTTACATACGCACGAGGTGACGAGAATCCGTGCGTAGCTACTATCATGCAATTGTCCGGGTAGTCTAGGACCCAAAGAGCATGTTATACATGGATTATAGTGAACCCATTTATGGTTTGAACTGCCTAAATCACATTAAATTAGTAAATGAATTTCAAAGGGATTAAGCTTCATTATTTAAAATTGTTAAAGGAGAATTGGTTTTATTTGAATAAATATTCCCTGATAAGCTCTTATTTGACTGATTGAGCATGTATTCTTATGTGTACCTGCGTCGCATGCATGATTCGCGAGCAGGGTATGTGTTTATTTCTGGAACGGGCCGAATGCCTCGGCAGATTAAATTGATGCATCTATGGTTCGTGCCGCTCGAACGCCTTGGCAGTGCACAATTTACATTTTTGTTGGAGCGAGCCGTCGACCTCAGCATGATTTGCGCATGCTTATCTTTTACTTGAAAATTGTAAATGTGGAATTGGCCCTATGTGGCTTGATATAAACTGATAAGATAATAAATAATAAACCTTGGAAGCCCTTGATTTATTATTGAAGGTGTTTACCTGTTTTCTGGCTTCACAATTTGAAATTCTATATAAATCCATGATTATCCTCGCACTTATAGAATATTGTTAATTGACCTTTAGTGAGTGTCAAAGTTGGCCATCTCATCTCTACCCCTTCGGGATTAAGCGGGATACTCACTGAGTACACGTTGATTACGTACTCATACTACACTTCTGTGCATTTTTGTTGCGCAAGTATATATACCTCTAACAGCCTATTGGGCATAGCAACATGGATGACGTTGGGACTAGGTGAACTGCATCACTCGAGGCGACCGCAGCTAGGGTAGTCCCTTCCAGTGTACTGTATTTGCTTTCCGTCCCCTGTATTCTGAACGAATGTTGTATTTTATTTCTCTTAACAGTAGTTGCTCATGTACTTGTGACACAGGGTTCTGGGATGGTTTGGAGTATTGTATTAATTGCTTAACCTTCAAATTTGATTTGAAAATATATTCTTTAAAATTTCTAAATAATGAAGGAAAAATCTTGTATTTCAAAAGTGTTAAAATGAGACTAACTTAAAGTATTTGAGTTGGCTGGCCTGACAGAGGTGTCCGGCGCCACCACGATCCTTAGTGAATTTTGGGTCGTGACAACATGGTATCAGAGCACTAAGCTCCCGTCGGTCTCAAGAGTCATGAGCAAGTCTAGTAGAGTCTCGCGGATCGGTACGGAGACGTCTGTACTTATCCTCGGGAGGCTACAGGGCTGTTAGGAGTACTTCGCTTCTTGATTTCCTTATCGTGCGGTTCGATTCCTTTGGGGCGTATCCCTTTGATTCCTTCCCATTCAATCTTACGCGACGTGAGCGCTTGTTATAAAGCGAAAGTTGAAGAATTAAAATGGCACTACAAATGTGGTGCGGGATGATTTTTTCCGGTATAGTTGATTGGGCTATTATAGTCGCATTATGGAGGGATATTATATTGTTTCAGCTCAGTAATAAAACTTCTAAGAGCCTTGAGGCTAGGCACAATTTGCCATGATGCTTATGAGTGATTATTCTGCAGTGTTGTTGTAATAGTAGGCTGAGAGCCATCTCAACTCTACGGGCCGCATTGGCCGCCTCCTGAAACGAAATCTCACTCCCGGCTCCCATATACAACTGGAGACGGATCGGCTGGATCAACCCATCAATAAACCTCCGCACCCTCTCTCTCTTGGTGAGGAGTAACATAATAGCATGGCGAGCTAGATCAATGAACCGAATCTCATACTGTGTAACTGTCATAGAGCCCTGCTGGAGGTGCTCGAACTACCTGCGAAGAGCCTCTCGCTGAGTAACTGGGAGAAACTTCTCCAAAAACAACTCTGCAAACTGGTCCCAAGTCAATGATGGCGACCCTGATGGTCTGGATAAACAATAGTCCCTCCACCAAGTCTTGGCGGATCCTGCTAGTCGAAAGGTGGCAAAGTCGACCCCATTGGTCTGCACAATACCCATAGTCCGAAGGATCTCATGGCAGCTAAATAAGAAATCATGTGGATCCTCTGAAGAAGTACCGCTGAAGGTGGTGGTGAAGAGCTTGGAGAACCTATCAAGCTTCCACAAAGCATCTCCGGACATAGCCGCTCCATCGCTGGTCTGAGTCACAATACCCGGCTGAACTGCCACAGCTGGTTGAACCACTGGAACCTAATCTTGAGGAGCTACCTGCTCCAGAGTACGTGTAGCAGGAGTCTGAACTCCTCCTCCAGCCTGAGAAGTGGCTGGTGCTACTGGAAGCAAACCCGCTCTAGTGACGCTCTCCACAAAGCCTACCAATCTGACCAAAGCGTCCTGAAGAACTGGGGTGGCTACGAACCCCTCTGGGACCTGAGTTGGGCCCACCGGAGCTACTGGGGCTGGAACCTCCTCATCATAATCAACATGAGGCTCCACCTCTGGGACTGTTTCCCGGGGCTGAGCTCTGCCCCTGCCTTGGCCTCTGGAACGGCCTCGGCCTCGCCCTCTACCCCTCGTAGGAGTTGCCGCTGGTGGCTCGGGCTGCTGCGCGGTAGAAGAGGAAGCACGTGTTCTCGCCATCTGCAAAAGAACAGAGTAGAAAGACAATCAGTATTTGAGAAACAGAATCGCACGACAAGAAAGAACAAAAGTGAAATTTTTCCTAACTCTGTAGCCTCTGGGGATAAATACAGACGTCTCCGTACCGATCCCTCAGACTCTACGAAGTTTGTCCGTGAGTTGTGAGACCTATGTAACCTAGTGCTCTAATACCAACTTGTCACAGCCTGGATTTTCCACCCTCGGGAGTCGTGATGGCGCCTACTAATAGGAGCTAGGCAAGCCAATTATCAATTACCTCTTTTAGCGAACATCGACAGTCTTAACAATAAAGAAGCATTTAATATAAAAGCGAAAGTCTTAAATATAAATAAACTGAAAATAAGTGCGGAAATTCAATTACAACCTCTACCCAAGACTGGAGTCACTAACTCACGGACGTCTATAGAATACTAAATACAGAGTCTGAACAAAAATACAATATTGTTTGTTCCCGTACAAAGGATAATAAACTAAAGTAAGGATAGGGGAGACTCCAGGCCATGCGGACGTCAGCAAGGCTACATCGGGATCTCTGGGCTGAAGTCAGCTCCCAACCAACTACTGCTGTCCAAAAGCTACTGCTGTTCAAAGAGCACAGAAGTGTAGCATCAGCACAACCGACTCCATGTGGTGGTAAGTGCCTAGCCTAACCTCGGCGAAGTAGTGACGAGGCTAGACCAGACTACCAGATAAACCTGTGCAGTTATGAAATATTTTGCAGAAAATAAACAGGAAATAAGCAGTTTATAAGGGAGGGGGAGCAGGTTGTGGGGAGGCAACAGTTATAAACAAGGAGTCTAAATTCTAAGGATATAACAGCCAACGGAAACTTAAATCCGGAATAAACACACTTAAGCTATAATCTGTTGCGGAGCGCAACTCGATCCGATCACATAACAATACTGTTGTGGCGTGCAACCCGATCCTCAATCATCACTGTTGCGGCGTGCAACCCGATCCATAAATATATAGTTTGTTGCGGCGTGCAACCCGATCCACAATTATCACTGTTGCGGCATGCAACCCTATCCATAAATATATAGTGTTATTGCGGCGTGCAACCCGATCCACAATTATCACTGTTGCGGCGTGAAACCCGATCCACATATAAATAACAAACCTCATCCAGTCAACAACCACAAACAAGGATAAGGGAGTAACAAGTAGTAAGAAGAAATCCCGGCAAAGGAATTTAACAACACAACTAAATCTCGGCAAGGGAATAACCATCAACTCTCCCTCTTTCTTACATTTCTCACTTTTAATTCAATTTATCATTCGAGCCATCGCTCCCAAAGTCATTTCATATCATATACCTTTTCAATCTGTAACACAACTCGAGCCAATGCTCCACGGAGTGTAGTGATCATAATCTCTGTCTCATGCTCTTACAGTATATAAAAATCATCAAATAAGCATGGAAGAATCACAACAAGTTCAGGATAATCTCCATATAAGGACACACGGTCATGCTAGAAATCAGTGTATAGATACTCGTCACCATGCCTATACACCGTACTCGACAAATAGCAATTAGCAAATAAGACTCTACTCCTATTCCCTCAAGCCAAAGTTAGACCAAACACTTACCTCAACTTCCACGGCTAAATCAATCCACAACGACCGCTTTCCCTTTTGGAATTCGGCTCCAACTCAATCAAATCTATGAAATAACGACTTTATAATATGAATAATAGCTAAACAAATCAAACCCAATGCCTAAATATAGATTCCCAACCTTTCTTCCAAAAATTCCAAAATCGACCCCGGGCCCGCTTGGTTAAAACATGAGGTTCGAACCAATTTCATATCACCCATTCTCCCACGAGCCCGATTATACAATTTGTTTTCAAATTCGACCTCAAAACGAGGTCTAAATCGAAGAAAATCGAAAAACCCTAACTCTACCCTTTTCCCCCAATTTCAACCCTAGATTACATGATTTGAGCATAGGAATTGGATAAATGATGAAGGAAAATGAAGGAAACAAGTTAAATAATACTTACCCAAGAAGCTTTGGTGAAGAAGAGCTCTAAAAATTGCCTATGCGCTGTGGAAAAGATGAACTCGTGTGTATTTTGTGAAATTTCCCGTTACTGTTCTGTTTTTAGGCTTTTAAAATAACTGGGCAAAAATGCCCTATGCGATCGCAGAAGAGGGGATGCGATCGTACAGGGTAAAGCTGGCTAGGCACTACGATCGCGGGTTAGTGAATGCGATCGCATAGAAGGCTAAGATGGAGGCTGAGTTTTTGTACATTGCGATCGCAGAGGGGAGGGTGCGATCGCATAGAAGGAATTGGCTGAGGTACGCGATCGCGGAGTCAACTATGCGATCACATAGAATAAAATCGGACACTTCAAGATTTACACTATGCGATCGCGGGAGCTCCTATGCAATCGCATAGAACAACATACCAGATATCAGAACTGAACATTTCTGCAACTTTTACTAAGTTCAAAACACCCCGAACCACCTCCGAATCACTCTCGAGCCCTCGGGGCTCCTAACCAAACACACACACTAACTCAACAACATCCTACGAACTTAACCGAGCAATCAAATCGCCAAAATAACATCATAAACGAGGAATCAAACCTCAAGATCAACACTTTTCATCAAACTTCTTAAATTTTTAAATTTTAGATATTTAAGTCCGAAACACGTCAAACGACGTCAGATTTCGACCAAATTTCACAAGAAGCGCTTAAACCACATATAAGACCTGTACCGGACGCCGTAACCAAAATACGGGCCCGATACCAACGCTTTCTAATCCATTTTCATTTCAAATTTTCACATAAATTTTAGAAAAATAATTTCTTTTAAAAATTCATTTCTCGGGCTCGGGACCTCGGATTTTGATTCCGGACATATGCCCGAGTCATGTATTTTCCTATGGATCGTCCAATCACGGGTCCAGGTCCGTTTACCCAAAATGTTGACCAAAGTCAACTTTAATCATATTAATATCAAAATTCATCAATTTTTACACAGAATTCATATTTAAGTTTTCCGGCTACGCGCCCGGACTGCGCACGCAAATCGAGGCGACTAGAAGTGAGGTTTTCAAGGCCTCGGAAGTATGGAATGAAAGAGAAAACAAGCGATGACCCTTTGGGTCGTCACAAGAGATATGGAAATGGAGAGGAGTCTCGTCTGAATAACGCGAACTGTGTCGCAATGGCTTAAATAGTAATTTCGGAAAAAGGCAGGGGTTCTTTCTAAGTGCTTTAGGTCGGGTCAATATTTGTCTTCCTTTTTTCTTGTCCAACATTACTTTCTTCTTTATCAAGTTAATTTATGCTAAAGCAATTAAATTTACTACTTTTGAGTCTTAGTTATGCTTGAATTTATTACTCATGTATGTCTAAGAAAGTAACTTAATGAGTAATTTTTGGTGTCAATTGGTTTATGGTCCATTATAACTTTTTTAAGTTTTATATTAAATCTCCTAAATAAATATATTTTACACTTAAGAGAATTAAAAATAAAAAATAAGAGATCTTAAAGCATCATTATATTCTATATGAGATAAATTTCTGAAAGCTAGTTCAATAAGTAATAGTAATATTTTATCTGGAAAAATAGATATTTATAGCTTTTCCCCAACGGCATAAATATTATTTGTACTGTGGCGCAAAAATGCTTATAACCTTTGGCGAAACAAACTCAAATTTCCAAAAAAATATTTTCTGCAAATAAAAAAAAGTACTTTTAGCTTTCCAAAAAGTTGCTAAACGTGATAGAAACCACAATGCCGGAGTACCTTTACCAATTTTTTGTGGCCCTATTTGATTGAACATGAAAAGTATAAAAGAAAAAAAGATTTTTTAAAGTTGTAATCTAAAACAGATCGTAAATATTTGTGTGAGATAAACAGTGGCGGAGCCACATTCACCCAAGGGGTGTCGACACCCTTCGTCGAAAAATTACACTGTTTAGCTAGGTAATTTTTTTTAAAATGTATATATATACTATATAATGACACCCCTTGACTGCTTGATGAGTTTGTTTTTTTATATTTTGACCCTGAAAATCCTGGCTCCGCCACCGGAGATAAAATGAGAATTTTAAAGATAAAATATTTTTAAATAAAAACAGTGTTATTCTTTTTAAAATAGATTAAATATAAAGTTATCACATAAGTTGAAATAGAAAAAGTATATTCTATAATTTTTAATTATTTTTCTTCTCTTTCTACAACATATCGTAATGTACATGGAGCTTTCTTTCCAAGCAAGAAATGAAGTGAATAGGCAAATGAAGGATTTGTACAATTAATCATTTTGAGAATTTAAAAATTAGAATTAAAGGTACAAAAGACGGAATCCGCACGAGAAAAGAAAAAAAGAAAATGTGAGGAAAGAGAAAAAGCAAAAAAGCGTGACTGAAGTGGACATCAACGTCGGGCCCCACTCAACCATAGCGTATATAAGCCTCACACTCCCATTTCCTCTCCGAGCAAACAAACGCTATTAACGGCTTTCTCTCAGTTTCTCTGAATCACGCACACACAACTTAAACACTCCAGTTGAGAAATTCACACGTTCTGAACCAAAGTACAAGTAATGAAACGAAAGTTACACTCAGAAGCACTTCAACCGGCGGTGAAGAAGCAGCTCCGGTCAAAGCTACCACGCCGGGGGCGATCACATATCTCTCCGATTCTACATTTCTCTATTGCTGGTAATTCATCGCACTTGACCTGCGAAGTCTCACGCGATTCGAGCAAAAGTTCCGTGAATAAGGAAACGGCAGTGAAAAAGCGTGAAATCGAAGGAGATGAATTTAGGAGAATTACTAGAGCTTATTACAGGAAGAACATGCTTGAGAATGATCAGAAGAAAGATGCTTATCTGGAATTATCGGAGTGCTCTTGTGTTGATTCGTGTTCTGAAATTATTGGAAAAATCATGAAAAATGAATATCCAGTTGATATCGTATCAAAACAGAATAGAAATGTAAAAGATATTGAAGGAACTGAGGATTCTGATGCAATTTCGCAATTTCTGAAAACTTCTGCTGATTTTTGCAGTAAAAGCTCTAAAAATGCTGCGAAAATCAACGATGAAGATGTTGCTCCGTTCAATTCCCTGTTACAATCGCCTGCTGAGTCTGATTATGGAAAATCATCAGTTCAAACAATCAAATGTAGTGAAAACAGAACAACGGAAGATGTTGTTTCATTCAATTCTGTGCTACAATCGCCTGCTGAGTCGAAATGTGCAAATTCATCGGTTCAAACAATCAAATGTAGAGAAAATAGAGCAGCGGAATTTGAAGAAGCAGAACTATGTGCTGAAGAACAAGCACCTGAGAAGCTCGTTGAAGCAGAATTTGATCTAGAATGTTCTGAAATTTTCTCAATGACTGATGTTTCTGATGACTATTCATCAGCTTACTCAGAACTCCAGTCGGAGATTTTCCTTGAGAGTTCCGATATAGATCTCTCCGATTATAGTCTATGGTACGACGATTCTGGAAGCCAATTTTCTGAGAAATCGAACGCAGATGCTACTCCGTCACATACTTTCACGTTGTTTCTTCAGTTCAATCAACATTTTTTCAGATCAACCGTCGCTTTGCAGTCTCCTTTCATAAACTCCTCCGATGATCACATTTCTACTGAATTCACCGTAAGTTCTATAAAATCTCAACTTCTTCTGATAATTTACATTTCACAAATTTTAATCTCTCTCTAACTTCATCGAATATGAATATGTATCATAATATAGAGAATTTAGATAGAACGTCCTTATAATTGTTGAAGTTCAGGCTTTATGTGTAGTTTTGATATTGTATACTCCTTCCGTTTCAATTCACAAATGGGCACAGAGTTTAAGAAAAGAGAGAACACTTTTCAACTTGTGGTGTAAAATGAGGCACATATATTTTGTGTGGCTATAAATTATTGCATAAAGGTGAATTGTTTCCAAATAAGGAAATGAGTCATTCTTTTTGGCACGGACAAAAAAGGAAATAGGTTCACATAAATTGAAACGGAAGGAGTATTAATTTTGTTCACCTTTATATCATTATGATTCTGTTTATTCATTGATTTTGAAATTCTACAAATCTTCTTCCTTTGTACTGATAATTTAAATTTAACAAAATCTAATCTCTCTCTAAATTCATCGAACTTGAAATTCATGTAGAGAATTTAAATAGCGGATTCAACTACTATGAGATCGAGATGTAACTTTTGTTTTTTGTGGTTGTTGAAATTCACGTGCTATTTTAGTTTTAATATTGCATACGTATTCGTTAGCATTAAAATCATTGTGATTGTGTTTATTTTAATCTCTCTCTAAGCTCATCGAATTTGAAATTGATGAGCGTTGTTTTAAAATTACAAATACCGAATAATGGAATCAAAGGAAATATATCACAAATCACAGTAGATATAGATAATTGGTATAGAACGTAGTTAGAATTGTTGTTGAAATTCAGGCTTTTATCCAGTTTTGATATTGTAATTAATTTTGTTAGATTTACAATCATTATGAATTTTCGTTTATATATGAAGGAAGGATGGGACGAAGAAGATGAAGAGAGTTATTTGATGATAAGGAAGCGAGAGAGGAGGCAATTGTATCTACACGATTACGCTGAGGAGTACTGTTCTACAACGGACTACGGTGAATTAATCGTACAACAGCGGTTGCAGATGGTTCATTGGATCCTTGCGGTAAGTTCCGTTAAGTGATGAACGAGCTATTCTCCACGTTCCTTTCTAGTTGATCAAATAAAAAAAAACTGTGTGACATGGAATGTTTCCGTTATAGTGCATGTGAAAGTTATATTTTTTTTCTACTGGTAATAACTTATAAGAGAAACAGAATCCAGTTTGCACGTGAGCCTATAACGTTACTTGATGTCCATATTGCTTGATGCATGTAATTTATGGCAGCTTGAGTGCGCTTATACCCCTACATTTATCTCCGTTTTTTTTCTTCCTGAAATAGAAGTAACTGTTAGTAATAAATGATCCATGAAGTATGATAGAGCATAACTACACAAGTGTGTTTGACTATATACAAGTTCAAGATGTTAGTCATTGCTTATTATTTCATACTAGTGTTATAGAAAAGAAATATTTGCTGAATAGTTAGTTTGATAGTGAAGACATCATGTTAAAACTTAAATTCATGAAATTTTTGAAAGTTGGGTAGGGCTAAACACTTTGGAAATTTCGAAAATGAAAAGGATGTCGTATAAATTGAAATAAAGTATGTACTCCCTCCGTTTCAATTTATGTGAATTTAAGAAAAGAGAGAAGACTTTTGAACTTGTGGTGTAAAATGAGGCACATATATTTTGTGTGGCTATAAATCATTGCATAAAGGTAAATTGTTTCCAATTAAGGAAAGGGGTCATTCTTTTTGGCACGAACCAAAAAGGAAATAGGTTCACATAAATTGAAACAGAGGGAATATTATAAAATCTCTTGTTTTGCTTTTCATTCATAGATTAACTCATGGGGTAATTAATCATAGCAAAAAAGAAAGAGTAAATCCTACTTAAACACCTAATTAACTTTGTATGCAAAGAAAATAATACCTCTCTCATTTTGAATGGCATAGAGAATTCCCCTTACCTCAAAGTCAAAGGCCAAATCAGATAGTCATTGATAGAATCTTCAAGTAAAAAATGACCCTCAATTAGTGTATTCTAGCATGTATACTTTCAATAAATAAAAATTTGAGGTTTACGTGTTAAAGCCAATGGTGGTGGGACCTGTTGATAGAAATTTTACAATACTTTAGATGGTGAATTGGGCGAAACCATTCCTTGGCATCTCAGAATTCTTTTATAACTATATATATATATAGTTTTTTGAATCTGCAAAAGGTTGCAATCCAAAACATACCTTTTTATTATCTGAAGGATACTAAAACCCCTGATTGAGAGCCTTGGTAGGTAGTTGGTATACAAGGAAATAAAATTTGTTTCAGTTTCAACAACCTATGCTTTGGAATTTACAAATACAGACTAATTCAACTAGTTCTATGGCAGTTCCTCTTGCTGTCTAATGTTAGACATTACATCTTTTACAGCAAGCAACGAGGAAGGACCTTAAGAAGGAAACAATGTTCTTAAGTGTCAATCTCTTTGACAGACTCCTAAGCATAGGGTACTTCAAAACCAAAAGATGCCTTCAAATTGCTGGCATAGCTTGCCTTACTCTGGCAGTCAGGATCGAAGAAAACCAGCCTTACAACAGGTAATGTTTCTTGCTCTGATGTTATTTCGCGGCTTGTTCACTTGAGAGCCACTAGAGTACCAGAATGAAATGACTATAGAAAGTGCATATAACCAGAGCTTGAAAGCAATTGTAGAATCTGAGGAAGCTCATTGCATATTACCTTGCATTCATTTTCTCTGATGTTAGTTACTGAGAAATATAGCTAAAATTTCCAAAAGAAAAGCTCAAATTGTCGAGACCGAGGACATGAAACAATTTAAGAGTCTTGGTCTTTCACGTTCCTTATCATTATTAAAGCATACTAATATGTCCGAGATCTCATTTGCAAAACAAATGTTGCATATTCAGTTGACAAGTTCATTACTTTCATTTCAGCATTCGCCAGAAGACATTCGTTGTTGCAGACACTGCATATAGCTGTTATGAAGTGGTGGCTATGGAGTGGCTGGTGCAGGAGGTCCTCAACTTCCAGTGCTTTCTTCCCACAATATACAACTTCTTATGGTACAAAGATTAACCATTGCTATACAATTGCTCAAGATCTGAAATTTGATGATTTTGCCTTCACTAAAAAGAGCCATTCCATCTACTTTATACGGCTTTCGTCACAATGGCACAGGTTCTACCTTAAAGCTGCTAGAGCAGGCGAACGTGTGGAAAGGACTGCGAAATACCTGGCAGTACTAGCTTTGCTCAGTCATGACCACTTGTGCTACATGCCATCAACTGTAGCTTCCTCACTGGTGTTTCTCGCTTCATCATCCGCAAATCTTTATGCCTCCTGCTATTTGGTCACAAAGGTAATTTCTGAAAGACATATTTATTAATCCAAGTAAAATGTGTCTGTAACTTTCTTCTCTACTTGAAAATACGACTTCAAATACGAAATCAGCTCAAGCGTTTTCTCCGAGTGTGGACTGCGGAGTCATGACGGAAAGTGCATTTGAACTCTAATTCACATGCTTTTTCATCTCTTCATTTGCAGACTCATGCCAAAATGAAAGACGACGATTTACCTGAATGCATAAAGGTACTATATCCCTAACTACCAATATTTAGCTCATGTTTTGTTTCTCCGCAGAAACACACGTAGAGAGACTGAAACAACTAAAACAACACTTAAGTCACTCCTCTTTTTTAAAATTTTGTATAATCAAAGTTGTGATATTAGTTTAATGAGGTTACTGCTTTTCTCAAAGAAGTTCCCTAATGAAATGTTCATACATGACAGAGCTTGGAATGGTTGGTGAGGTACATATGATACGAAGATGGACCAACATCTCAGTCACATATTTTGGAGTAAATCAGTATATCTTCTCATTCTTTTGCTGAAACTTTTTCTTACTCTCTTCTCAAAGTCGTGGCCAATAACATCAGGATATTCTTTTGAAGTTTGATCAAGTGATGGTTACTTCATCATGTTGTCCTAGTAAAAATACCAAAAGTACACTTTATGTCTACTGTCCTTACCAGGAAACAAGCAAGTAGTTAGGGCTTATAGTCATTCTTGTACTCAGCAGCACCCTGTACCCCAAAGTATTGATAAACAATGGTTTGGCTGAAAGAGAATTTGTGATCTGTCTTTCAACTGAAATGTTGGAGGTATCTGTAAGAAAGGGAGTTTGGCAACGGCAAAGCCAACCGATACCTTTAGGTATGAGATTTAAATTGTAACTTCCGTACATGAAAGCTAGTACTCATTTTAGCAATGGTCTATGCCTCAACAGGTTAATGCTCACTCTCCTGGTTTTATTTATAATCCTAGCAAACTCTTTTATAATGCCTCAACAGGTTAATTCTCACTCTCCTAGTTTTATTCCGAAACACTGCCTTACAACCATCACAGGTCCAAGGACAGAGCACAATCAGAACGAGTAATTCAAGACATAGTACTAGTTGTTGCTGCAAACTTCAGCAGCAATATCATCTAAATAGGAACTAAAATCAACCATAATACAAATTGTTAACACTCCTTAATTTTTATAGTTTGATCGATGCGAACTTCTAGTGTTGGGATATCTCTAACAATGCCATGGATTCTGAGACTTCTCTTAATTGGCAATTGTTTCTGAGACTTTCGTGATGGCCATGGATTCTTCTAGCGGAGATCCCAGGCGAATGGCCTCAACGATGCAATTCAATGATTTCTAGTGTTGGGATATCTCCAATCTCACAAGAAATTTCCTTTAACAGGTAGCAAAATTCGATACATAAAGCTAGGAAACTATATTCATTAACTATGCTTAATTCCTTTCATGAAAAGCTTAAACGTTGTTAACAGCATGGACCTGCAGATTCAAGGAGGAAGTATTTCATGCAAAAAGCAGACTACTAAATCTACTATTTGAAGATAATGTTTTAAGCTATAACCAAAAGAAATAAGAAGAAAATGATAAGTTCAATTCTTCATACTAATTCAACACTTTCTTGAACCTAACAACGAGTGGTTCATCATTCATCCCTAGCCATATCTTTCCGTTCTCATTAAAAACACCAACATTCCCACACACTACCTTGCAATTATTACAAACCCCAGGACAAAACACAATCTTATAATACCTATTATTAATACTACTCGCATTCCCAATCCTCTCTATTCTAAACCAATTGCTCACCGTCTCCAGCCCCGGCCGACCAGTCATGCCACCACTCATGACATACCTCCGGCCGGTTATCTCGTCCGCGCCACCGAGCTTCCACGCCGTGGACTGCACACAAATGGTGGCAGTAAAAAAACACAATGTTTAAATCAGTAGAAAGATTTATGACATTTTGTTTATTGTCAACTGGCATGAATCTTGTTGGAAGGCCATTGGATGATTCAAGGTTTTCTTGCATGACATAAAAAGGACATGGCCTGTCTTTAGCTGCTAGTGCTAGTCCACCTCCTCCAGTTCCATTTTGACTAGGTAAAATTGTGTATTTTGAGCCAATTTGGAGCTCATGGCCATCCATGTCTAGCACCGGTGTTGTGGTTGGTGTTGTTGATGGGGCTGTAGGTTGGCTGGTTATTAGGCAAGCTAATGAGAATACATTTTGGAGTAGGAGTAACAATTTCAGATAGTTTATTGTACTCATGGTACCTTCTTTTTTTTGTTGAACAATGTAAGTAGTAAAGGACCAGTCACATCTATATATAGATTATCCGAGTAATTGGATGTAGAGGACCATTTAAATTTTTAAGTAATGAAGCATAGTACCACTGAGTAGTAGGTGCGATCATAAAACACAAAGGCGTGATGACTAAAATTTCTCCTACAAAAGGTGTCAAATTCCGAGTCCTAAAAATAAAAAATTTCTCGACAAAGAGAGGTTTATCTCCTTAAGAGGACTACGCAGCATGAATTTAACTATTTAAGTGATCCGATATTGATTTGAATGCAGTAGCAGTGTCACGACCCAAAATCCACTAAGGATCGTGGTGGCGCCGGATACCTCTGTCAGGCAAGTTAACTAAATTATCAATTAACTTCTCTTTTAATAACTTTGAAAATCTAGAATTTTTCCTTCCATTTTTCATAATTAAAACAATCTCTACTTCAATTCAAATTAAGCAATAACTATTAGTACACATCTTTTCGAAAACCATCCCAGAACCTGGTGTCACAAGTGCATGAGCGTCTATTGATAAGGAAAATAGAATACAATATCTGTCCGGAATACACTAGCTGCGAGTCGGCTCGAGTCATGCAACTCACCTAGTCCCAAAATCATTCGCGCTGCTACGCCCCGTAGGGTGCTAGAGGTATAAATTCCTGTGCAACAAAAATGCGCAGAAGTGTAGTATGAGTATGTAATCAACGTGTACTCAATGAGTATCCCGCCTAATCTCGAAGAAGTAGAGACGAGATAGCCAACTTCGACACTCACTAGAGGTCAATTAACAATATTCTAAAAATGTGAGGAAAATCATGGGTTTATATAGTAGTTTTAATTCGCGAAGCCAGAAAATAGGTAAATACCTTTAACAAATAATCAAGGGCTTTCAAGGTTTATTCTTTATTATTTTATCAGTTTATATCAAGCCACGATGGGTAAATTTCACGTTTAAAAATCCTCAGGCGACAAATAACATGCGCAAATCACACCGAGCGACGACCCGATCCAACATGAATGTAAACTGTGCACTACCGAGGGTCGAACGACCCGAACCATAGATGCATCAATTTAATCTGTCGAGGCGTTCGGCCCGGTCCATAAATAAACACATACCCTGCTCGCGAATCATGCATGCGACGCAGGTACACACAAAATACATGTTCAAGTAGCCAATTAAGAATTTATCGGGGAATAATTATCCAAATAATACCAATTCTCCTTTAACAACCTTTAAGAAATGAAGTTTAATCCTTTTAGAAATTTACTTACAAATTCAATGTGATTTAAGCAATTCAGGCTATCCATGGATTCACAATTAATCCAAGTATAACATGCTTTTGGGTCCTAACTACCCGGACAATAGCATAATAGTAGCTACGCACGGACTCTCGTCACCTCGTGCATACGTAGCCCTCATATATAGGAGCATATAATTAATTATTTCACCTAGGGGGACAATTCCCTCTTACAAGAATAGAAAGGAAACTCACCTCGCTCCGAAGACTCATAACATGCATTCTACATTCTTTCGAAGGCTTGAACCGACGCACAATGCACCAAAACTAGCCAATTAACGACAAACTAATGAGAACTTACTCAAACACTTGTTAACAATTCAAATTATACAAATTCCCAACTCCGCTTAGTGAAATGACCAAAATGCCCTCGGGCCCACGTGCCCGAATTCCGAAATTTCTCGAAGATATACGGAACCCATAACTTTACTAGCTCAAATATATAATTTACTCATAATTCCATGCTCAAATTCGTGGTAAAATCCAATTTATCAAGTTTTTTAGGTTTTCTCTCAAAACCACAATTTTCCCACTATTTTTCATGTTTAATTCCATGGTTTAATCTTGTATTAACTTGTAAATGACTAGGAGTAACTTACCTTAACGTTGATGATGAAAATCTCCTCTTGAAACTCTTCATAATCGTCCACACCAAGTGGAAAATTGGAGTGAAATGACCATCTCCCGATTTAAAAGATCACACTGCCAGCAATTTCCGATTCTGCGGAATTATTTCCGCCTATGCGGTTCCACTTTTGCAGTCAAAATTGTCTCTTCTGCGGTCCTGGGCTCCAGCCCAATTACCGCTTCTGCGGACGGCCCACCGCGTATGCGGTTCCGCTTTTGCGGATCTTGGGCCGCTTCTGCGGTCCTGGGTTGCTCCACCTCCAGCCGCTTCTGCGGCTTCTTCTTTGCTTCTGCGGGGCCGCTTCCGTGGTCCCAAATTCGCAGAAGCGGAAATACCAGAAGCAACAGCCCCAACCCCTTCTTCAAACTCCGGACTCGATCCGTTAACCATCCGGAATCCACCCGAGCCCCCCCGGGACCTCAACCAAAACTACCAACCAATCCCAAAACACATTACGGACTTGCTCGAGGCCTCAAATCATATCAAACAATGCTAAAACCATGAATTAGACCCCGATTCAAGCTTTATGAACTTTGAACTTTCCAACTTCTACTTCTGATGTTTAAACCTATCAAATCATGTTTGATTGACCTCAAATTTTGCACACAAGTCATATTTGACATTACGGACCTGCTCCAACTTCCGGAATCAGATTCCGACCCCGATATCTAAAAGTCCACTTCCGGTCAAACTTCACAAAAACCTCCAAATTCCTATCTATAGCCAAATGGCTCCAAAATGACCTACAGACCTCCGAATTCACTTCTGATCGCGCCCCCAACTCCAGAATCACCATACGGAGCTTTTCACAGTCTCAAAATCCTAAACGGACATCGATAACACTGAAATGATCTTCAAGCCATACTTATGAAATTTCTTCTAACATGCTAACTTCCACAATAGGTGCCAAAACGCTCCCGAGTTATCCAAAACCCGAATCGGGCATACGCCCAAGTCAGAAATCATCATACGAACTTGATGGAACCTTCAGATCCCGATTCCCAGGTCGTTTACTCAAAATTCCCATCCTAGTTCATTCTTTTAACTTTAAGCTTCCAAAATAAGAATTCTCCTTCTAAATTAACTCTGGACTTCCCAAAAATCAATTTCGACAACACGTACAAGTCACAATACCTGAAATGAAGCTGCTCATGGCCTCAGACTGCTGAATGGCGCGCTAGGGCTCAAAACGACCGGTCAGGTCGTTACATTCTCTCCCACTTAAACATATGTTCGTCCTCAAACGTGCTGAGAACTACACTAAACTAGTCTGAAATCGCTGTTTAGCACCTCATGCACCTTCCCGTGCTACCATAACTTAGTTGAGCACATTAGCTCGATAATATCTGAAGATATTCCCTTTTATTCAACGAGTAAGCTTTAGAGCCCAATTCGAACATCCGGAATTCTATGCCAGGCTTGTTTCCAACATACGCTCACCGTATCAATCACTACACGTTGTACTCAAACATGACTGCATAACTTTGCTGTATTCTTACTTTGCAACACTTAATCCACAGGACCACAATAATATTTTCTGATCCACCTAGCCAAAATTTAAAGAATCAGATGCTCCCATTGCACCTCATGACACACGCAAGTCTTACTCTAACTCTTACAATATCGCCACGACGGATGAGGTGTGCCAAAATTCATAATTAACTGCCGAGTTAACCAATCATTGAGTCTATACTTCTGACAAGAAACATTACCACATTTTGAACTAAATAATGATCTTTGCTCCTTAATATACTTCATATAATTAGATTGCACTGATCCTAAGTCCCGTAATCTCGTCTCACCCAATACGAACTGCTCAGGAAATAAGCCACTCTGAATGCGATCAAAAGTCTCATATGATGCCACAATGTTCCAATAGGCTACCAATTAGAATGCGACACAAAAAGGAAAATGGACTCTGAAAGGAATTTCTAATTACCATGCTCGCGAATCATACATTCGACGCGGGCGCACAACTAATATGAGCTTCCTTCAGAAAATAGGAAACTGTCACGACCCCAAATCCCCGGTCGTGATGGCGCCCAACACCGTGCTAGGCAAGCCCGACCAAATACATCACTCTCAACACCTTATGTAGAAATCATTTCAAATTAGCAGGAATTAAATCCAAATTAACACGATTAAAAATCCTGAAATAGTAGTTAAAACAGTGCGGAAAACCATACAATAGCAATACCATTCCCACCGATCTGGTGTCACGAGTCACGAGCCTCTAATACAAGTCTGAGTAGCAACCTATACATAAAGTCTGTCTAGAATGCGGAAAAGTAAAGAGGATAAGGGGAGAAATCGGGTCCTGCGGACGCCATGCAGCTACCTCGATAACTCCTGTGATAATCTGGGTAGCAGCAGAGACTCAACTATGCCTCCGGGACACCTGTATCTTCACACATGGTGCAGAGAGTAAAGTGAGTACTCTGACTCAGTGAGTAATAGCAATAAATAATGGCTGAAGGAAAGAAAACTCGTAAAAACACTACGCAGTTCTATAGCACAACAGTAAAAGTACTTTTAGCAAAATCTGAATGAGGAAATTCAGTTAAAAACCCTTTTTAAGCCAGTATTCCTCTCCTTAACTTTTTACGATAACCAAATTCATAACTACACTGCTGCGACGTGCAGCCCGATCCATATATATATATGTATTCTGCTGCGGCGTGCAGCCCGATCTAATAATAATAGTTGACTGCGCTCACTGGGGGTGTGTGCAGACTCCGGAGGGGCTCCTTCAGCCCAAGCGCTATGCTACTGCGGCGTGCAGTCCGATCCACATGATATACTACTGCGGCGTGCAGTCCGATCCGTATAATATATTACTGCGGCGTGCAGTTCGATCCATATAATATATATATATATATATATATATATATATATATATATATATATATTGTTGTGGCATGCAGCCCGATCCATAGCATGGCAAATACCCTCGCAAATGGGGTTATCGACCCCTCTCAGTCAATATAGATTTGGCCTCACGGGCAAGCTAAGATAATACGGGGTTCCCAACCCACCTGTTATCCTCATAAGGATTTACCAATTTCTAAAGCCGGACCAATTTTTATGTTTATCAGCTAAGAACATGATTGAGGGTAAGATTTCAGTAAGTAAAGTAAGGTCAACCAGTACAAATTCCCCTAAAGGTTCTACAGATCAGCACAAGGCCCCAAACATGGCATTTAGCCCAGAATGTAATGATATTAATTTAGTCTCAGTAAAAATACAGTAGTTTTATCACTCGGGATGGACCAAGTCCGAAACCCCAACAATATCAGACCCCACGCTCATAATGCCACGTGTGTGTCTCTTCCCACATAGCACTACGTTGTGCAAATCCGGGGTTTCAAACCCTCATAACATCATTTATAACCATTACTCACCTCAAGCAGGCCGAAATCCTAGATCGCTACTCCCTTGCCTCGCAAATCGACCTCCTCGAGTGCCGAATCAGGTCAAACCCACAAGGAATACGTTACAATAGGCTAAGGGAATACAACCCAATCGAAAAGACTCGAAAACTATCGAAAATCACGAAGTTGGAAAAACCCGAGCCCCGGGCCCACTTCTCAAAATCCAGAAAATTTTACATCAAAACGATTCTCATCCCGCAATGAGTCTATACATATCAAATTCACCAGAATCGGAGTCCATTTGACCCCTCAAATCACTAGTTTAAGCTCTCTTAAGTTTCAAGCCCTAACCTCCATTTTTTATCCCAAATTCCTTGATATTTCACCCTTAATTCATGTAATAGCACATTAGATTTATGTTTTAGGCTTAGAATTTCTTACCCCAATGAAGTACCTTGATTCCCTCTCCAAAATCGCACTAAAGCCTCCAAGTCCGAAGTGGAAGTATTGAGTTCTTTCAAAAGATTCGCGAAGTTAAATTTTAATACCTCTGAACACCCCTTCCCGCTTCTGCGATAAAATAGTCGCTTCTGCGACACCGCTTTTGCGGATTCCCTTCCGATTCTGCGGTTTCTAAATCCTTGCCCAGGACCGCTTCTGCGGTCTTCTACCCGCATATGCGATACCGCTTTTGCGGTCAATATGTATGCTTATGTGGAAAGCCCCCAGGCCTCACCTTTCGCTTCTACGACTTGGCCTCCGCTTCTGCGGTCCATTTTCGCAGAAGCGAAAATACCAGATACCAGATGTGGCAGCAGTCCTTAAACTCCAAATTTCATCCTGTTAGCCATTCGAAATCACCCCGAGGCCCCCGGACCTCAACCAAAAGTGCCAACCCGTTCTAAAACATCATCCAAACTCGCTCCAATCATCAAAACACATCCAACAACACTAAAATCATCATTTCGCGACGAATTCAAACCTAAGTTCTTCTTAAACATCCAAAATACGCATTTGATAAAAACCCGACCGAAACACCTCCGAATCAACTGAAATCTTGCACCCACATCCCAAATCACCTAATGAAGCTACTGAAACTCTCGGAATTCCATTCCGACCCTCGGATCAAAATCTCACCTATCAACCGGATATTGCCAAACTGCTAACTTCGCCAATTCAAGCCTAATTCTACACCGGGTCTCCAAAATCAATTCTGATCAAACTCCTAAGTCACAAAGCACTCCCCGAAGCTAACCGAATCATCGGAAATCACATCCGAGCCCTCTATCTCACAAGTCAACATCTGGTTCACTTTTTCCAAACCAAAGCTTCCTTAAAGAGACTAAGTATCTCCTTTCCTACCAAACTCAATCAGAATCATCTCAAACTCCCCAAACGCAGATAATGAAACACGAATAAGCATAAAACGGGGAAAACGGGACGATAGCATATGAGACGACGGGTCGGGTCATCACATCCTCCCCAACTTAAACAAACGTTCGTCCTCGAGCGGGTCAAGAAACATACCTGAAGCCTCAAACATGTGAGGGTATCTGGTCCGCATCTCCTACACGGTCTCCCAAGTGGCCTCCTCCACAGGCCGACCTCTCCACTGCACCTTCACGGAAGCTATATCCTTTGATCTCAACTTCCGAATCTGACGACTCAAAATAGCCACTGGCTCCACATCATAGGTCAAATCATCATCCAACTGAACCGTGCTGAAGTCCAAAACATGGGACGGGTCCCTAACATACTTCCGGAGCATAGACACATGAAACACCGGATGCACACTCGACAAGCTGGGTGGCAAAGCAAGCTTGTAAGCCACCTCTCCAATCCTCCTAAGCACCTCAAAAGGTCCGATGAACCGCGAACTCAGCTTCCCTTTCTTCCCAAACCTCATAACACCCTTCATGGGTGAAACCTTCAGCAAAACCTTCTCACCCTCCATATAAGACACATCTCGAACCTTCCGGCCCGCATAACTCTTCTGACGGTAATGATCTGTGCGAAGTCTCTCCTGAATCACCTTCACTTTCTCTAAGGCATCCTGGACCAAATCTGTCCCTAGCAACCTAGCCTCGCCGGGCTCAAACCAACCTACTGGAGATCTACACCGCCTCCCATACAAGGCCTCATAAAGTGCCATCTGAATGCTGGACTGATAGCTGTTGTTGTAGGCGAACTCTGCAAGAGGCAAAAAATCATCCCAAGAACCTCCAAAGTCAATCATACCGGCACACAACATATCCTCCAATATCTGAATGGTCCGCTCAGACTGTCCATCCGTCTGAGGATGAAACGATATGCTCAACTCTACCCGTGTACCTAATTCTCACTGAAATGTCCTCCAAAACTGAGAAGTGAACTGAGTACCTCTATCCGAGATAATAGAAACTGGAACCCCATGCAACCGAACAATCTCCCGAATAAAGATCCCTGCCAACCGCTCCGAAGAATATGTAGTACACACCGGAATGAAATACGCGGACTTGGTCAACCAATCCAAAATCACCCAAATCGAAACGAACTTCTTCAAAGTTCGAGGAAGACCACTCACAAAGTCCATAGTAACTCTCTCCCACTTCCACTCAGGAATAACCATCTGCTAAAGCAAACCGCCCGGTCTCTGATGCTCATATTTCACCTGCTGACAGTTGAGACACCGAGCAACAAATCCCACAATGTCTTTCTTCATTCTTCTCCACCAGTAGTGCTGCCTCAAGTCCTGATACATCTTTGCGGCACCCGGATGGATGGAATACCGCGAACTGTGAGCCTCCTCAAGAATCAAATCTCTAAGCCCATCCACATTGGGCACACAAATCTGGCCTCGCATCCTCAATACACCATCATCACCAATCGTCACATCTCGGGCATCGCTATGCTGGACTCTATCCTGGAGGACAAGCAAATGAGGATCATCATACTGGCACTCTCTGATACGATCATATAAAGAAGACCGAGAAACCATGCAAGCCAATACCCGGCTGGGTTCCGAAATGTCTAACCTCACAAACCGATTGGCCAAAGACCGAACATCAACTACGAAGGGCCTCTCCCCAACTGGAATATATGCCAAACTCCCCATACTTACTGCCTTTTGGCTCAAGGCATCGGCCACCATATTGGCCTTTCCCGGATGATACAAAATGGTAATATCATAATCTTTTAGCAACTCAAGCCACCTCCGATGCCTCAAATTAAGATCCTTTTGCTTGAACAAATGCTAAAGACTACGATGATCGGTGAATACCTCACAAGATACGCCATATATATAGTGCCTCCAAATCTTCAAAGCATGAACTATAGAAGCCATCTCTAAGTCATGAACATGGTAGTTCTTCTCGTGGGGCTTCAACTGACGAGAAGCATATGCAATCACTCTACCCTCCTACATCAACACACATTCAATCCCAACTCTCAAAGCGTCACAATAAACTGTGTAAGAACCTGAAGCTGATGACAAGACCAATATTGGAACTGTGGTCAAAGTTGTCTTGAGCTTCTGAAACCTCTCCTCGCACTCATCCGACCATACAAACAGCACAACCTTCTGCGTTAACTTAGTCAAGGACGAGGCAATAAATGAGAAACCCTGAACGAACCGACGATAATAACCCGCCAAACTAAGGAAGCTACAAATCTCTATGGCTGAGGTTGGTCTAGGCCAACTTTGCACTGCCTCAATCTTCTTCGGGTCGACCTGAATACCCACGCTAGACACCACGTGTCCCAAGAAAGCCACTGACCCAAGCCAAAACTCACACTTGGAGAAATTTGCATACATCTTCTCCTCCCTCAATCTTTGTAACACTACCCGCAAATGCTGTGCGTGCTCCTCCTGGCTACGCGAGTACACCAGAATATCATCAATAAATACAATAACAAATGAGTCCAAATACAGTCGAAATACACTGTTCATCAAATGCATGAATGCTGCGGGGGCATTAGTCAGCCCGAATGACATGACAAGAAACTCATAGTGCCCATATCTTGTCCTGAAGGCAGTCTTCATAATATCTGATTCCCTGATCTTCAACTAGTGATAATCCGAACGAAGATCAATCTTAGAGAACACCCTCGCTCCATGAAGCTGGTCGAATAAATCATCAATACGAGGTAGGGGATACTTGTTCTTCAATGTTACTTTGTTCAACTGCCTGTAATCAATGCACATCCTCATTGTGTTGTCTTTCTTCTTCACAAATAGGACAGGTGCACCCCACAGTGACACACTAGGCCGAATGAACCCCATATCTATGAGTTCCTAAAGCTGCTCCTTCAACTCTTTCAGCTCCGCTGGTGCCATACGATATGGAGGAATGGAAATGGGCTGAGTGCCCAGCACCAGAACAATACCAAAATCAATATCCCTGTCCGGAGGCATGCCCCACAGGTCTGCAGGAAAAACATCGGGAAATTCCCTCACAACTGGGACAGAGTCAATACTAGGAGTCTCGGGTCCGACATCCCGCACAAAAGCTAAATATGACAGGCACCCCTTCCCAACCATACGCTGGGCTTTCAGGAAAGAAATCACCCTACTTGGGACATAATCAGACATACCACGCCACTTGATCCTCGGAACACCCGGCATCGCCAAAGTGACTGTCTTAGCATGACAGTCTAGAATAGCATGACACGGAGATAGCCAATCCATGCCCAGAATAAGATCAAAGTCCAACATGCTCAATAGAAATAAATCAACTCGGGTCTCCAGACCCCCAATAGTCACCAAGCACGACCGATATACATGGTCTACAACAATAGTGTCACCCATCAGGGTGGATACATGAACAGGTAGGGAAAGACACCATCGGGTCGTACCCAAATGATGAGCAAAATATGAAGACACGTAGGAATAGGTGGAACCGGGATCAAATAAGATTGAGGCATCCCTATGGCAGACTGAAATAATATCTGTGATAACAGCATCTGAGGTAATAGCATCTGTCCTGCCATGAAGAGCATAAAAGCGAGCCTGACCTCCGCCCGATCGGCCTTCCCCCTATAGGGCGACCCCTGGTTGCCTGTCCCTCACCCCCTAGCCGACGGGGCGGGTGCTGAAGAAACCGGGCCAGAAGATAAAGACTGACCCCTCTACCGAGATGAGCTAAGAGCACGATGAGGACACTCCCTCCACATATGTCCGAACTCTCCACACTCATAGCAACTCCCGGGTGCTGGGAACTGGGACTGAAGGGAACCCCTCGCACCAGAGTGACTGGCTGATGCACTCGGCCTGGAAGAACCCTGAACAGATGGAGCACGAGACGAACTCTGTGCTGGAAGAGCGTAAAGAGATGGCTGACTCTACTGGGAACCCTGATAACTTCAACCAAAAGATCCACCTCTCTACTCAAGTCGAGCTGACTGAGTGGGCCTGAAGGAACGACCCCTGCTCTGCTGAGACTGGCCCCTAGACGGAGTACCACTGAAACTACCCGAGCCTCGAGACCTCTCGGCCTCCCTCTCCTGTCTCTCCTGACGGCGAGCCATCTCAATATCGCGAGAAATATCAACTGCATCCTTGAAGGTATGACTCAAAGTCCTCTCTCGGGTCTTCAGAATACGGATGGGATAAACAAGTCCGTCCACAAACCTCCTAATCCTCTCCCGATCAGTTGGGACCATCCATGGAGCATAGCGAGCCAACTCTAAAAATCTCGCCTCGTACTGAGACACCGTCATATATCCCTGGCGAAGCCACTCAAACTGTCTACGCAGCTCCTCTTTCTGAGACTGCGGTATCCACTTCTCCAAGAAGAGAGTGGAGAACTCCTGCCAAGACAAAGGTGCTGCACCTACCAGCCTACGCCGCTCATACGCCTCCCACCAAGTGAAGGCCACTCCAGAAAACTGAAATGTAGTAAAAGCCACACCGCTGGACTCGAGAATCCCCGCTGTCCGAAGCATACACTGACACTTGTCAAGAAAACACTGGGTGTTCTCGCCCTGTGCACCACTGAAAGAAGGAGCCTGAAGCCTACTGAACCTCTCAAGACAACGCTGCTCATCGTCTGGCATAACGGGAACTACAAAATCCTGAACCGATGCAACCGGCTGAACTAGTGCAACTTGCTGAGCTGGAGGTGCCTCTGGTGTCTGCAAACCCTACACTACCTTCTCAGGGGTGCGAGCAGCTGGGGTCTGATTGCCTCCACCGGCCTGCGAAGTAGCTACTGCAGTAGTGGCTGAGACTGTCTGAGCCAGGCCAGTGCAAAGTGATAAAATCTGAGTTAGGGCCTCCTGAAGACCTGGAATCACAATAGGCACAGCTGGTGCCTGAACAGGTGCTGCTGGAGTCTCTACAGCCAGATCCTAAACCTGAGCCGGGGCAACTGGTGGGTCAACAGGTGCTGCCCCCACGGCTCTGCCTCGAGCATGACCTCATCCACGGCCTCTGGTGGCCTTAGTAGGTGGTACAGGTGGTCGTCTCCCACGTCCGGTAGCGCGGGTTCTCGCCATCTGCGAGAGAATAGAATACAAAAGTTTAGTTTGTGGATCAACAAAGTTGCACGACAAGAATTTCAAGAATATGAGGTTTTCCTAAAGGTTCTGCAGCCTCTCGAGGATAAATACAGACGTCTCCGTCCCGATCCGCGAGACTCTACTAAACCGGCTCAAGACTCGCGAGACCTAGTAACCTAGGCTCTGATACCAACTTGTCACGACCCCAAATCCCCGGTCGTGATGGCGCCCAACACAGTGCTAGGCAAGCCCGACCAAATTCATCACTCTCAACCCCTTATGTATAAATCATTTCAAATTAGCAGGAATTAAAGCCAAATTAACACGATTAAAAATCCTGAAACAGTAGCTAAAACAGTGCAAAAAACCATACAATAGCAATACCATTCCCACCAATCTGGTGTCACGAGACACGAGCCTCTAATACAAGTCTGAGTAATAACCTATACATAGAGTCTGTCTAGAATGCGGAAAAGTAAAGAGGATAAGGGGAGAAATCGGGTCCTGCGGATGCCATGCAGCTACCTCATAACTCTTGTGATAATCTGGGTAGCAGCAGAGACTCAACTATGCCTCCGGGACACCTGTATCTGCACACATGGTGCAGGGAGTAAAGTGAGTACTCCGACTCAGTCAGTAATAATAATAAATAATGTCTGAAGGAAAGAAAACTCGTAAAAACACTACAAAGTTCTATAGCACAATAGTAAAAGTACTTTTAGCAATGAGGAAATTCAGTTAAAAACCCTTTTTAAGCCAGTATTCCTCTCCTTAAATTTTTACGATAACCAAATTCATAACTACACTGCTGCGACGTGCAGCCCGATCCATATATATATACGTATACTGCTACGGCGTGCAGCCCGATCCAATAATAATAGTCGACTGCGCTCACTAGGGGTGTGTGCAGACTCCGGAGGGGCTCCTTCAGCCCAGGCGCTATGCTACTGCGGCGTGCAGTCCGATCCATATGATATACTATTGCGGCGTGCAGTGCGATCCGTATAATATATTACTGCGGCGTGCAGTCCAATCTATATAATATATTTATATATGTATATATATACTGATGCGGCGTGCAGCCCAATCCATAGCATGGCAAATACCCTCGCAAATGGGGTTATCGACCCTTCTCAGTCAATATAGATTCGGCCTCACGGGCAAGCTCAGATAATACAGGGTTCCCAACCCACCTGTTATCCTCATAATGATTTACCAATTTCTAAAGCCGGATCAATTTTTATGTTTATCAGCTAAGAACATGACTGAGGGTAAGATTTCAGTAAGTAAAGTAAGGCCAACCAGTACAAATGCCCCTAAGGGTTCTACAGATCGGCACAAGCCCCCAAACATGGCATTTAGCCCAGAATGTAATGATATTAATTTAGTTTCAGTAAAAATACAATAGTTTTATCACTCGGGATGGACCAAGTCCGAATCCCCAATAATATCATACCCCACGCTCATAATGCCACGTGTGTCTCATCCCATATAGCACTACGTTGTGCAAATCCGGTGTTTCAAACCCTCAGAATATCATTTATAACCATTACTCATCTCAAGCAGGCCGAAATCCTAGCTCGCTACTCCCTTGCCTCGCAAATCAACCTCCTCGAGCACCGAATCTGGTCAAAACCATAAGGAATATGTTACAATAGGGTAAGGGAATACAACCCAATGGAAAAGACTCGAAAACTATCGAAAATCACGAAGTTGGCAAAACCCGAGCCCGGAGCCCACTTCTCGAAATCTAGAAATTTTTACATCAAAACGATCCTTATCCCGCCCCGAGTCTATACATATCAAATTCACCAGAATCGGAGTCCATTTGACCCCTCAAATCACTTGTTTAAGCTCTCTTAAGTTTCAAGCCCTAACCTCCATTTTTGATCCCAAATTCCTTGATATTTTACCCTTAATTCATGTAATAACACATTAGATTTATGTTTTAGGCTCAGAATTTCTTACCCCAATGAAGTACCTTGATTCCCTTTCCAAAATCACACTAAAGCCTCCAACTCCGAAGTGGAAGTATTGAGTTCTTTCAAAAGATTCGCGAAGTTAAATTTTAATACCTCTGAACAGCCCTTCCCGCTTCTGCGATAAAATAGTCGCTTCTGCGACACCGCTTTTGCAGATTCCCTTCCGCTTCTGCGGTTTCTAAATCCTTGCCCAGGACTGCTTCTGCGGTCCTCTGCCCGCATATGCGATACCGCTTTTGCGGTCAATATGTCCTCTTCTGCGGAAAGCCCCCATGCCTCACCTTTCGCTTCTGCGACTTGGCCTCCGTTTCTGCGGAACCGCTTCTGCAGTCCATTTCCGCAGAAGCGAAAATACCAGATACCAGATGTGGCAGCAATCCTTAAAATCCAAATTTCATCCCGTTAGCCATCTGAAATCACCCCGAGGCCCCCGGGACCTCAACCAAAAGTGCCAACCCATTCTAAAATATCATCCAAACTCGCTCCAATCATCAAAACACATCCAACAACACTAAAATCATCATTTCGCGACGGATTCAAACCTAAGTTCTTCTTAAACTTCCAAAATATGCATTTGATAAAAAACCCGACCTAAATACCTACGAATCAACTGAAATTTTGCACCCACATCCCAAATCACCTAACGAAGCTACTAAAACTCTCGGAATTCCATTCCGATCCTCGGATCAAAATCTCACATATCAACCGGATATCGCCAAAATTTTAACTTCGCCAATTCAAGCCTTATTATACACCGGGTCTCCAAAATCAATTCCAATCGCACTCCTAAGTCACAAATCACTCTCCGAAGCTAACCGAATCACCGAAAATCACATCCAAGCTCTCTATCTCACAAGTCAACATCCGGTTGACTTTTTCCAAACCAAAGCTTCCTTAAAGAGACTAAGTGTCTCATTTCCTACCAAACTCAATCCGAATCAGCTCAAACTCCCCAAACACAGATAATGAAACACGAAGAAGCATAAAACAGGGAAAACGAGACGATAGCACATGAGACGACAGGTCGGGTCATCACAGAAATAGAATACAATAAATAGATATGGCGAACTGTACTGAACATCATGTTGTTGCGGTGCGCAACCCGATCCGAATAACATAACCATGGAGGCGTGCCACCCGATCCAAATAACATACCCATGGCAGTGTGCCAACCGATCCACACATAGAACTCCCATAAGGAGATATCACCTCGAGCTAAATTGCCCATTACAACAAGATATCGAATTTGGTCACAAGCACGCTAAGTGCGTAATACCATCCCTAGGGGGACATATAGCGCCATAAGCTACGAAACTCAAGCACAACTGAGGTGCGATATATAATCTGAATCTCAAGATCCATTTGCTCATAATACAACATTTCCATGCGGATCCTCAGCACGTACACAATTTCTCAGGCCGTTTTACAACTCACACGGCGCAATGCATCACTACATGAAATATCTGATGACGAGATAACACCCTGACTACTCCATAAGGAGTGCGTTACTAAAATGAACACAAATGGCCTGACATAGAGCCCATATTCACATTTAAACCCATCCACCAACCTTAAGTCGATCTGGATCACATCAAACTAAGCCAATAACCTTTCAAATGTCCATACTAATTTCCCTCTTCTCATAACACACAAGAGCAATCGCCATAACCGGAGCAAACCTCCTCAGTTCATAACCCAATAAACAAAGTTCCCTCCAGGCATAAATTCTCAAAGTAATGATATTACCACCATTCCTCCTACTCGGTTTAAATCCTTAGTCACACAAGTGACTACATGTCACACTGGTACAATTTTCCCGTGGGACACGTTCCCATAATCTTCCGAAATAAATAACGGGTCCTCACATCTAAACCATCGTCCGCACTAACACTGAAAAGAGGTCAAGAATCCTTAACCAGGATGCAAAGCCTCTTTCACAACACATCGATCTCAGGTTACGCTGAATACAATACCAACTTACTTTAAACATTCCACCCACTTCTTGCTCATCCGAGCCCGTGACATCCTTAGCAGCAGCAAACTGCAACCTCGATCTACACTACGAATTTCCATGCTACTCACTGCACCCAACGTGCAAACATACAATAGAACACGATTTTCATCGTAACTCCAAAATCGTTAATATTTTAACACTTCATCATATAAGAACTTTTCACTTAACGCACTTTAGGAGAATCATAGAAACACACAGGTAAATTCCCATAACCGTAGGATATGCAAACTCTAAGCAGTGGTCCAAGCCACCATAGCCCTTCCGGAATCCGCTTCCACTTAATAAGTCATAACAGAAGGATGCTTCTGAATAACATCAATTACGGCGGCCGACAAGCCTCACACGTACCTCCACAAATCAAACGCATAACTTGATCATGCTGAATGAGCTGACCACTGACCCCAATGTGCTAATTCAACTACGGCTGATCAATCTACCTCCTTCCAGTTTATCCTTGATTGCCTTGGAAATAATACTAACTCTCTTCAACACAACACATACTCCCTCTACACTCACCCCGAGTGACCTTGAGTCACGAGGCCATGCTGCCTCAAATCCCATGAACTATTTCATATCTCTCAAATGCTACACCATAAGTCAAAATGTCATAGAACATTCTGGGCACCTTCTCGTAAGCTGTTACAAATCTTGATCCTTAACTGTACTCATAGGCTTGAAATCATTGGGCATCCCTTGGGATCTACTAGGACCGTTGCTAAGAGCCACCCGCTCTGACTTGGCCCCGAATATAGTCAACTCCATTAGTCTTCCATCACATGAATACCCTCTTGGCGAAGAACCCGCCGAATCACTTCCCTGGGAACCCGCATCTATACAAGGCAAAGTCCTAAATCTTTCCCCAAGTCTAAATATAGGCCAATAGGGCCAACGATAGCCCACCTTTAATACTTACCTTACTTAAATTACCACTTATGGTCCTTTCCGTAGCTAAAACAACCCGTCGATATGCTAGTAGCCAAAAAAATCTTGCAAGTAATTAACCATGCAACCCAATCATAAGCGGTGGGACTCTCCCACTTAGCATGAAGCCATTATTTCACAACTATGGAATTCACCAAGATTCCCCATCTTTCATCGACATAACCTTGCGCGATCAACCGCATAAATTCTCAGATTCCTTCCGCAAAGCCCCGTTATTTTATACTCTGATTTATCCACTGCATTCGCACGACTGATAGCTCTGCTACATAACTGATAAAATTATTTGCAGGAGCCTCGCCAACCACGCGACTTCTAACCTGCTCACTTGGGTAACCCACCTATAGAAATCTTTCCCCGGCATCCTCCAACGTCGCTGCACGGGGGTACAATCACTTCGACGTCAATGACCCTTCCTGAGTCTGAGCTTACTCTCCAACTGCACAGGTCCATTTACCGCCCGTGGACATCATTTAAGTGTGCGACAATATCCCTTCAATTGAAGTCATGCTACATCCTTCTTCATTTAAGTGGCTCCTTTCCATTATATTAAATCTCCGACCGCACAAGAATCCCTACTTCAAATTAGATCCGTAGACCCTAATAACCAAGCACCAATATTCTCAAATCGTTCCAGACTCCCTTAAGGTGCATAGCCATCCCATTATCAAGCCCCTACACAACTCCGCTGCTCTCCCACTTTGGGAGAACTCACTTCTTTAATCAACTGCTCGGCCTGCACTCCCTAAGCCTGGCCCTTTAGAAGTTCAAAACTCCGCCTGACACTTCCCACATGTTTTCTCATCTTTTGCTGCTCAGTTGTTGCCTTAATACAATGTACCTTCCTGGAACTTGAATCCACCATTTTTACTAACTTTTAAACCATTCCGACAGTCATCTTTATCGAACCGCCAATACTAGAAATTATGATTTGATCCTAAACCACCGCACCACGCGATATCTGACAGTTGTATCTCCAATAGTATTTCACAATATCCTGCCATAAAGGCGAATTGTAGCAGATTATAACATCAATGAACTTAGTTGTATGTTGTTTGTACATCCGATATACAAAATATATGCAATTTATCTATGTTTTCTTCTTTGAATTTTAATTTAAAATTCCAACAAAAACCAAATCGAGTCTTTACCAATTTCTCTCAGAATTGAGATATAAATCCAAAGAATATCCCCAGTCATTTATAATAACACCCAATTCAACAAATAATAATTTTTTAAAATTTAATTTTCGAATTTAAAGCTTCGAAATTTTTTAATGGCTATCATTGGAGTTTTTAATGGATTAATAGGGTTTCATATTCAATATGCTCGCTTTTAATTAATACTCTTTAATGTATTTATTCCAAAAAATTAAAAGAAATCAATGATGTTTCCTCTTTTAGAAGTGACCATTGGTGTTTATTATAACATTAAAAAAAATTGAAAACAAAAAGAAAGTGAAAACATAATGGAAGGGCTAACGCCTAACGAGCATACGAAAGAATATACAAATATAACAAATGAAGTAGTATTGCACCAATGATGATATAGAAAGAAAAAAATTAGTTCGATAACTAATGGGACGAAAATAGAATTTTAGGCGTGAGAAAGAGAAATAGGGGGAGAGAAAATAGGGGAAATTAGAGTTTTGTATATTATTTTGTATACTAGTTACGCACTTTGTACGTGTATTCATATCAGTAAATATAAAATATTAAAATTATATAAATATTATTAAATTATGTATAGATAACGTGAAATTGTTGAGTATTTTTTCAAGAGTATTTTTAGAATTTGATGTTGAGTTAATGAATGTAATAATTATGAATACTAGATAATTTATATCTAATTATAGCTTTTTTATAATGTCTATTTATATTTTGTATACAAAATTTTTATAGAAGGAATACTTGATTAAAGAATAATGGACATAATATTGTATATCCAAATAAAAATATAATTTTCACAAACTTTTTGTTTAAATTTTCTTTGAAAATTATTCGAATAGAATACCAAAACTAAACTTACTATATAGCTTGAGTTTATACCCTTTTGTTGATATGAATTCTTTATTTTTTTTTTATATTTTTACCTTTTGCATCACAAATTTAAAGCTAAATGAGTTGAAAGCAATTATTAACAAAAACCCATCTTAAATCTAAAAGCATTATAAGTGGTCAAAACTAGTAATGCTTGAAACTTAATACTACTAATTTAAACGGAGTTAAAAATAAGAACTTCTAAAAATAAAAGAAATTGAGAAATCAAATTTCCAAAAAGTAGAAAAATAATTAAATCATTAATCCTAAATATTAGATAAATAATTAAATATTATTTTTAAATATTTAAAAAATAATTAATGACTATTTTATCTAGTATGAACTCTATTTTTAAAGGATAAAAAAGGCAAATAATATTTCACTAATGGCTTCGTACTTAAGGTACGATGTTTTGCGCGTGTAACCATAATAATGAATATATGATTTTAAAAAAATACTGAAATATTATTAACTAACACATTTAAGTTATAAAAGAAAATTTTTAAAAATATATAAGTTCTTCACATGCTGAATATTGATATCATTAAGCTAGGCGAGAAGATAAAATTAATAAAAAAAAATTTCAAAAAATATTAAATTATACTTAGTTCTTGAAATATAACGTTAATAAGAGAGAAAAGTACCTTTTCAAGATAGAATTAAATTATTTTCAACTCCAAAAATTCATAACATAAATAAAACATTTTAGTATTATCATTATTTTAGAATAGGAAAATTTATTTTTTAGAATCCTCAAACTTTAGACTTAAGAAGTGCTTAAATCTTTATTTGATAGGAAAACGTTGGGAACACTTTGAACAACTAACTGTTGCTTCGGAAAAAAAAAATTAATGCCATTTGTAATTTTGCATACTTGAAGGAGATGCATGATTAATTGTTATCTCAATTCAAATATTAAATGTACATATGAGTTATATGTTACCTAGTTCAAATTAAGAAGGGATTTACACAAGGTAAAAAAAAAAAATTAGTCGATTTATTAGGACTAATATTCAGATAAGAAAAAATTTAATAACTAAAATTTTTATTGATTTAAAAATTCTAAATATCAAGATAATAATTAAATTACAAATTCTTCATTTGAATTTACTTTTAGAAGAATCAATAGTCATACCTCTTTTCTTCAAATATTGTAGTAGTTGTTCAATATTTTTCTTTTATGCCTTTTTTTTTGGTAACTAACTTATTTTTATTAATTACCAAAGAAATATTTACATTCCCATAGATCCACTTGATATGTTGTTGCCATTCTCTGGTTCTAGGCCATTGAAGTTACATCCATTGGAGTAGTTTGGTCCAGATTCAGTTAGTATAATCGCATTTTCAAAACAAGTGCTCTATTTTCCTCCTGTCTTTGGCATAGCACACATGGAGTAACCACATTAAAATCCCATTTACTCAACCTATCAGAGGTTAATAGCTTTACATGCATCATGAGCCACGTTGAGAATTTAGCTTTTGGTCGCGTAACATTGTTAAACACTAAGCTTTTCCACTCTACTCGACAGTAATCACCAAGAAGAGTCAAGTATATTTGTCAGATTAAGCTTTTCTTGAGAGAATGTGTGTACTGTTAATTCTCTAGCACTGTCTTGGCCTCAAATATTTTCCTGATCATCCAACAAGCTTGATGTGGTATTGTCCAACTGGTGAAGTTCTGCCCCTTGATATTGTATGTGTGAATCCATCGAATCCATAATTTGTCTTGTTTTTGTGCCAGATCCTAACAGGTTTTGGCTATTGTTGCACAATTCCAAATCCTTAGATTGGTGATGTTGAGTCCCTCTCCAGCCTTGAGCAAACACATTTTATCCCAACCCCATTATTTTATGGCTTTGAATCCAATTCTAATGGTTTTGGTAAAATTTTGAGTTTCTAAAGGTATTTAAACGTAATTTAGTCCATATATTTTGTTCAGATTAGAACTTTAATTTATACAAGGAAGAAATTTAGTTGACTTTAATGTCCTAAATATTAAGGCTTCCTAAGTAATAATTCAAATATAAAAAGTTTTTATAAATAAATTTTTATTTTATTTCAAAGTCCTAAATATTAGAAAAAATAGGTAAATAATAATTTTTGTCTAATGTGAAATCTTTTTTTAAAGAGCAAAAAAGACGAACGACGTTTCGCTAAGGACCTTCGTGCTTTTAGTATAGTATAGACAGATATAGATTATTAGTAAATTGTATATCAAATTGTAGTTAAGTTAAAACCTCTCAAATAAAAGTAGACAAGTTTCTAATATGTATATCTCGGGGAGCACGAACGGCACTCAACCGAGTGAACCTGGTCGAGCAAGCCTTCTTTCTACCCAAACTCATTAATGAATAATGAGAAGATGTACTCCATTAATCAAACACTAAAAAGATTTCATTAGCAACTTCCATTTCATTTCCATTAGCAACTTCATTCATGATTTTCAAAATATTACAAATTTATAGATTTAATGAAAAATATGTTTGCCAAATGTCAACATTTGTAGTTCAATTTCCAACATCAAACACCACACTCAGTCTGTCTATGGAGACTCTAAGTAAACCAGAAGAGAAATATGAAAAAGCAGACAGCAAGGCCCCGACTATACCTCAAACACACAAAGTACATGGGAAACAAAAGATACATGACCCCTGTCACGACCCAAAATTCACTAAGGATCGTGATGGCGTCGGACACCATTGTCAGGTGAGCCAACACCAATTTACTAGAAATTTCTTATTTTAATATTTTCGAAATCGTTTCTTTTAAACATCAAACAATAAGTAATGAATTTTACTGAATAGGTATTGATATCTTTAACAAACTCAATATTAAATAATCTCATAATCATCCCAGAACCCGGTGCCACAAGTGCATGAGCAATTACAAAAAAAATTAAATCGGGTATAATAACTGTCCGAAAAATAAATTGGACAGAAAGTAAATACAATACGCTGAAAAAGACTATACTGGTTGTGGGTTGCCTTGGGAAACGCAGCTCACCTAGTCTCTGTATCATTTATGCTGCTACACCCAGTAGGCCACTAGAAATACATGCGCATGTGCAACAAAAATGCACAGCAAGTGTAGCATGAGTACGAAAATAAGGTGTACTCAGTAAGTATCCCGTCTAATCTCGAAGAAGCAGAGACGAGAGGTTGACTTCGACACTTACTAGTGGTCCAATAATGATACATCAATAATATAATAAATCGAGGATTTTTTATAAACATGATTGTAATTCAGTAGAATGAAGCAAGTAAATAATTCTTTCTTTTATAGGAAGTTCCCAAATTTCTTTTCATCATTTATACATTTATTCTCAAGCCGAGAAGAAACATCAACTTCAATAAATTTCAAGGCAAGCAATACAAGCATGCGTACATCATGTTGAGGTCGTATGGCCCGATCCAACAAGATTTAAACTGTACACTGCCAGAGGGCCGAATGTCGCTAACCATAGATGCATGTACTTAATCTACCGAGGCGTTCAGCCCGTTCCACAATATATAAATATATTCAAACAGTCAATCAAGAACTCATCAAGGAGCAATTATCCAAGAAAATGCAATTTCTCTTTTTAAAATCAAGAAACAATGACTAGTCTTTTAGAAATTTATTTACGCGTTCCATATGTTTTAAGTATTTTTAAATTGACAACAAGATTTAAATAATTGCAAGTAAAGCATGCTTTTGGGTCCTAAACTACCCGGACTTAAGTATAATAGTAGCTACGCACGGACTTTCGTCACCTCGTGCGTACGTAGCCCCCACAAATAGAAGCACATATCCAATTAATTTACCTATGGGGATGATTCCCTCTTACAAGGTTAGAAAGGAGACTCACCTTGCTCCGAAGTTCCATAACTGGCATTTCACGCCCTTCCGAAGACTCAAATTGATGTACAACGTTTCAAAACTAGCCAATAATAATGTAAACCTATTAATACATGTTCAATTACTCATAATAATCCAATTCATAATAATTTCTAACCCTGATCAAAATGTTGACAAAATATCCTCAGGCCCACGTGCCCGGATTCTGAAATTTTTCGAAGATAAAGTTTACCCATAACCTCACGAACTCAAATATATAATTTATTCTCAATTCCATGTCCTAAATCGTGGTCAAAATCCAAGAATACTAATTTTTTAGGTTTTCCCTCAAACCCCAAGTTTCCACCAATTCTCATGCTCAAATCCATATACAATCATGTATTTAACTCAAAACTAACATAAACCACTTACCTCCTGCTTGGTGGTGAAAATGGCACCTCAAAGTTGCTCCAAAATCGGCTCCAATGGAAGAAATGGGGTTGAAGTAAACTCAACCCCCGATTTAAAAGAACCTCATTGCCTCCAGCATTTTCGCACATGCGGTGCATAAACCGCTCCTGCGGCCCCCGCTTCTGTGGCGCACGTGCCGCTTCTGCGGTCCCAGGCTCAGGACCAAAAATCCGCTTCTGCGGTCTCCTCAGCGCAGATACGCACTCGCATCTGCGAGTAAAGCTCCGCACATGCTGTCACTGCACTTCTTCGCCCAAATCGCATGTGTGATCCCATGGCCGCTTCTGCGGCTCCGCACCTATGGCCAAAACCTTGCAGGTGCGGTTACAACAGATATCAGCTGCCTCAATTCTTCTTCAAATTCCAAATTTAGTCCGTTAACCATCCAGAATCCACCTGAGGACTTCGGGATCCCAACCAATCATACAAATCATACCAACCAGTCCAAAACATAATGCGGACCTGCTCGAGGCCTTAAATTACATCAAACAACGACGAAATCAGGAATCGCACCCCAATACGAGCTTAATGAATTTTTAAAATTTCAAACTTCTACATTCGATGTAGAAACCTATCAAATCACGTCCGATTAATCACGAATTTTGCACACAAGTCACATTCGACATTACGGACCTACTCCAACTTTCGAAATTGGAATCCGACCCCGATATAAAAACGTCCACTTCCGGTCAAACTTCTCAAAAACCTTCAAATCTCTAACTTTTGCCAAATAACTCCAAAATGACCTACGGACCTCCGAATTCACTTTCAATTGCGCCTTAACAACAGAATCCTCATACGAAGCTATTCCCAGACTCGGAATTCCAAACGGACATTGATAACACTGAAATGCACTTCAACCCAAACTTATGAAATTCTTCCAAAAATGATAACTTCCATAATAGGTGCCGAAACGTTCTCGAGTCTTCCAAAACCCGATCCGGACATACGCCCAAGTCTGAAATCATCATACAAACCTGCTGGAACTTTTAAATCCCGATTCTGAGGTCGTTTACTCAAAAATCCAGTCTTAGTCGATTCTTTCAACTTAAACCTTTCGAAATGACAATTCTCTTTCCTAATCAACTCCGAACTTCCCGAAATTCAATTCCGACGATGCGTACAAGTCATAATACCTGAAGTGAAGCTGCTCATGGCCTCAAACTACCAAATGACACGCTAGAGCTCAAAATGACCAGTCGGGTCATTACAACCCCAAAACGATATGGGGCTCACCAAGTCAACTGGGAAGAGAGAGTATCGCTATCACTGATAAATCGCCTAATATGAAACCATATTCATCCATTAAAGATGCAGTGTGATAATGCCAAACTATGCCTTATAAAAGGACACGCAGACGTTGCAAATATAATCTAAGTATTTATGCCCAGAGTCGAACCCACAGGGAATTAACCTATCAATTACTTTTGTTGGGCTTACTAAATTCAACAGAATCAATTTCTCCAAATGTTGTGATTAACAGTTGATGGTATTTCTAACAACTAAAACTGAAAATAAATAAACAACTTAAAATTAACTATGCTTGATTTGTAAATAACTGGAATACGATCTAAGGTAATGGTTTCCCCCGTTGTTGATTTTCTTGGTTGTATGTTTCTTATAGCATTGACTTAGTTGCCTCTATCAATCATGAACTCTCCAGCTATCATAAATTCCTCTCAAGAAATTATGATAATTTACTAGACGCACTCTCTCAAGCTACACTAGCTAGATTCGCATTACAGTTCACCTAGATTGCACCTGAGGTATCGTTATCTCTAATCTAGCCTTTAAACCCTCGGTTATGACTCTCATTTATACTCTGGGAGTGATGTCGTTCAAACAACTACCTAAATATGTACTCCCTCTCAAGCAGATACATACTAAATAGGAATGGCTAATTGAGGATCCTTTCAATTAACCACAATCAAAACGTAGTTGAACAAATAGAGATTAACAACTACTCAAAACTATATTAATATAATAACCAATTCATTCCCAACGGGTTTCACCAACACCTTAGATTAAAAGATTTAGCTATTCATAACAATGATAAAAACTACAAAAGAATTCATAATCATTGATAGAAGAACAAATTAGAGAGATAAGAATTGTTTTTCCAAGTTGACTCCTTGCCTCTCTTGCCTCGTTCTCAAAACTTAAACTCCCCTTTTCTATTGGACACGTTAAACCTTTTATAATTTGTGTGGTTTTTGCTTGGACTTCCGAAATCGCCCTTTTTAAAACACCTTCCTCGTATCTGGACTAGCGCGGGCATGCTAAGGTCGCGCTACTGCCCGTGCTAATTGAGTTATATTCTGTTTCTGATGCCTGGACTGGCGCAGGCACAGCAAGACCGCGCTAGTGGGGTTTTCCACTGCCACACGAGCTTTACTCCCTTTTTCGTCCATTAATTCTAATTTTTGCCCGGATCACCATCATAAGTCTCCATTTGAGTATTGCACTCCTGTGAAACACACAAGTCACTATTAGAGCCAATTTTTGCATTATTTACAAACTTACAACAATAAAGCATCCTTAAGTTAGAGCCGGAACGTAGGCCAAACTATACAATTTAGCATATTATCAACACCTCACACTTAAATCATTGCTATTATCAACACCCATCACATCACACAAGAGAGTAGTTCCACATACAATGATATTTAGGACAATTAGGAACTAAGATAGGCAAACTTCGCTTGCTCTAAAAAAAAGAACATTCACATGCCACAAAGATGCACCATAGGCTTGCCCGTAGTGTATTACTCTACTAATCGAGTCCCACTCAGTCTAAGATCAATAGGTCTTTATTTGGTTGTAATGTAGGTTAAGGGACGGGTAGGATATATTTAGATATAGTGACTAACCTCCCTAAGTACTTTTAATACAATTACCTTAAACTTCAAGATCATCATTTTGTCAGCCAAATATTCCACCACATTTATTTAAACATCCCAATCCATTATGTGCAATTTGTACAAGCTACCACTTATCAATCACTATACAAGTTAAAAAAAAAAATTCATGGTGCTTCTTTTTTTATGCTTCAACATTCTGCATATTTTCTCTATTCCAATGGTTCCACTTCAAAAACCAAACCACCACCACCACACTTTTATTTTTACATATTTTCAATACCATTCTAGTGCTTAGGGAGAGGAAAAAAGGTTCAAACAACAGGCTATTCACACAATTGGGTAAGGTTCACAATGTGGTTGCCAAAGAAACAGGCTTATAGGCTCAACGGGGTTAACTAAGATGTAATGCATTCAGGTGGGTTTACTTTATATGTCTGGCTCAACAAAGAAATGTCTATATCCCTTCTAAAACTGAATAAAGCTACTATTTCGTTACGAAAACACACAGGGCAAGTTCTAGATATCAAATGCAAAGCATGAAATACAGTAAAATTCACACACACATGGCACATGACTCACTCCGGATTAGTTTATCAAGACATTCTCTTTTGAGTGTTCAAGTTAGGTACAAACATATAATTTTTAAGGCATTTAAACAAGATTCAACCCTCGAAGCTAAGCGTTATACTCTAATGTCTATCGTGTTCAGGTGTAGATGTAGACGTGTGATTTTCGACCCTCCCCGAGATTTTTTATATTTTTTGCGTAAAATATTTAGTTTAGGCCTAATGTAGCTATCTCAGCTAATTTTTACTCTTTTACTTTATTTTTACCTTAAAATGGAAAAAAATACAAAAATAGTACTTTATATTTTTATCTTTATATAAAAATAAAAATTACAAAAAAATAGTTTTATTAATGTTTTGTAGTCATTTTAAACTTGAAAAAATACAAAAAAAAAGTACTTTATATTTTTATCTTTATATAAAAATAAAAATTACAAAAATAGTTTCATTAATATTTTGTAGTTATTTTAACCTTGAAAATACAAAAATGTCTTTGTTTTAATTGTCAGTCATATTTTAATAATTATTTTTCTACGTAGGATTAATTAAATAACATCGTGTTATTATTTTCAGTTCCGGGCAAAGAATAATATTCGGTTTTAAACTACCCGTTTTTAGGCCTAATTTTCAGATCTAGCCTATAACAACCTAAGCTCAATACCCATAACCAATCTTACTACCCTAAACCCTAAAGTAGTGGAAGACACCTTTTGCACATTTTATGCGAGGATTTGCGGAAAAGATACAATACACAAAAGGTGGACAATTTTTAAAATCAGATTTCAAAAGAAGGAGGGCTCACGTTTTTGGACAGAGAATACTACTGTCATCATCTTCTTCCTCGACGAGACTCACCCAAACGACCACCTCTATAACCCCTTCGGCTTCGTCGTACACCACCCAAAACGACACTCCACTGCTTCACTTCCGTCGTCAACCTCCAGCCTCATCCCGTCTCCACCCCAAAAACATTCCCTCCACTCACGCCACTCACATGCTCACACCTACACACACAGCAACCTTCATCTTTCTTCAGCAATAAGAGAGAAGGAGCAGCTTCAGCTGTCTCCGGTCGCCGGACCTCCTCTCCAAATTTCAACCATGAAACCCATCTTAAACCACCATGAATGTCCAACCATGTAAAGCTCCAAAACACCACCAAAGAACAGGCCTTGAACCCAGCTGAAAATCAGTCCAAACACAGCTCACAAAATGGCTTCATAATCGCTGGCTATGTTTGTGGTTCGAGAGGTACGTCGAGGTTGCCGCCAACAAAAGTTTTACAGTTGTAATCTTCGTTCTCGGCTCGATCTTCTTTGTACACCAGCTGAGAAGTTTTTTTTTTATATTTTGAAAGTTATAAAAGGTCTGTTTCCTACCTTCCCTTAGTTTATCTAGTTTTCTTTTGCTTATTATATTTTGATGTTTATTTTTATTAGGTTATGCTTATTTTATGTCAGCATAATTCTAGTTGTTATCTTGTTTGATTTTGTTCATTTGCATAATGGTTTGTGTTCCTTAATTGATTTTTGTTTACTCATATAATCCCAGGGCATAGATTAACACCTATACTATTATTTGTTTTTCTAGTTCCTTTATATCCTAGCATTACGCTATGTGCTTTTCCGCCGTAGAAGATTTTAATTGGTTATCTATTTGCTTCAATTCTGGAAATTTTGTATTTGAAATTATTTAGGCAAGAATAATAGAAGCTCTACTTCACTTATATTAGAAAAAGAGTAACAAAAGTTTGTTTGGGTTTCAAAATTGAGAGGTCAGTTCTTTCTATTCTTTTACTCTTTTGTTTTAATAATCATCATCATGTTGTCTTAATTTGTTGTTTGAGTTAATATTCAATCCATCTCCAATTTTATTCTTTCGTTCCGTTTTTATTAAAACTGTTATTGCTTTTTGTTTTCATATCTATATGTTGTTTGACGATTACATGTAATTATTTCACTGTTTCTTTTAATTTTTCCTTGCTAAGATGTTGATTAGTTTGGTAGCTTTGAATTCTTAGGTAGTGAGAATTGGGAAAAGTTAATGAATCTGCTTTTCACGTTATAGTGATTAGGCATGGTTTAATTAATTAAAATGAAAGGTCATTAGAAAGCCCATCTTGGCGCGATATTTAAGTTCATTTCCTAAACTCGGGTGTACATTTATGTGACCCAAATTCAAATCTCAACAGAGTCGAAATGTGTCAACAACCACGGGTGCATTGATGTGACATGGTTCGAGATGCGTTTTCACGATGTTGCAATTCTCGTTAAAAATAATAATAATAATAATAATAATAATAAAAGCGGCTAAAGTTAAAATTTGCACATTAGTTCATAATTGTTTAAAATCAGATAATTAAGCCAAATATGACAGTTGAGCGACCGTGCTAGAACCACGGAATTCGGGAATGCCTAACACCTTCTCCCGGGTTAATAGAATTCCTTATCCGGATTTTTGGTTCGTAGACTGTTATACGGAGTCAACTTTTTCCTCGATTCGGGATTCAAACCGGTGACTTGGGACACCATAAATCTCTCAAATGGCGACTCCATTTTCTCAATAATCAAATCTCGTTTCGATTGTCCTTTAATTGGAAAAACTCCCTCTACCACGCCCTTCGCGGGGTGCGGTAGCGCCGAAAGGAGGTGTGACAGTAAAAACACTAAGGGTTTGTCTTCTTCGATTTTAACTCGTAGTCCATTAATCCTAACCTAAAACAAAAACAAAAACTACCTATACCCGGTTCAAGCTAAACCCTTGGAAAAGAACCGTGGCCCAAAAAAAAATCAATGGGGAAGTTGCCACACTACCTAAATATAAAATAAAAAATCTTTTTGGTATTTTCTCTAGGCTAACTTCCCTCAAGAAAATTTTCTAAAGGATCCGTCATCAGGAAGAGTCTCTATATTCCATTTTTTTCTTTTTCTTCGACTTAGTCCATCAAGAACCCCGCCGAAAGAGATCTGTCATTGGGAAAAGTCACTTACTATTTTCACTTACCTAATGACTATTATTCTAACACCAACACAATCAAAGCAAGACAAAACAACCAAAGAAAATAGTTAATTGTTACAATTACAAACATACAATGAAGTATCCCTATCCCTCACCCCACACGTAGAATGAGGACATGTCCTCATGGCCAAGTAAATCAAAGTAAGAAAAAGGGAACTTCCCTGACAGATCAATCCTGGTCGGAGATAGAGCCGCCGTCTATATTGCACGCCCGACCCAATTCGCAGATCCAACCCATGATCCGGTTTTCTGATTTCTTCTGCTGGGTTGCCATTTCATCTACATGAGTCCCCCGGTTATTCACCAAGTTTGTATTTTAGCTATCTCCTGCTCCATGCGGTCTAACCGATGTCCCTGACTGATCCTAGACGGGCCTGCAACATCCTCAGCCTGTAGTTAAGATGGTTGCTCATCACCTACCATATCTACCTCATCGGCTACCTATTGTTGTTTCTCCTCCTCCGTGTCATCACCATTATCAGAATCATGGCCAATCAATTCCTCAGCCGGTACCACTTCCTTGCATGTGGTGACCCTCTCAGTCATGAAAGGATGTACCATAGGAACTCGGCCATCTAAAGCAAGGTTACTCAGCACATTGGCTTGAAGGCACAATCGGGTGACAAGAGAGGGGTAATATAACCCATATCGTTGAACCCGGACTCGCTGGAACATTTCATCGTTTATGACTCTAGCCACGTCGAATGGAGTATTATTCATGAAGCACCAAATTAGGCACCCTCGAGGGATGTTCACTTCTCACTGGTTCTTGGAGGGTATTAGTCGGCTATTGATGAAGTATAACCAGCATTTGGCCTCAAACTTAAGGGTTGAGGAGTGGAACTTATTCCCATATTTGTACCACTGTAGAGTGGCTCCCGACTGACAGATGGTGTTGGTGAATGTGGACCAGGAAGTATGTTTTCCACTGTATGATTGATACGCACCCACGTACCCCTGAGCTGGTGGAGGAAGCTTGTATAGAGTCCGGATATTCTCCAAAGAAGCATCGTCCGGTCTCTTATGCAATGTAACCATGTAGTCCTCATGTTCCGGAAGGTTCGCATAGAATTCCCTAACAAGCATGACATTTGCAGTGATAGGCTCCTCAAAAAATATGTCCAGGTGCCACCGTCTCAACTCAAAGGGTATATTGGGGTAGGTGGTTCCCAATGCATTGGGATCCATGGCTTCTTCCGACACAATGGTTTTGGCCTTTTTTTTGTTAAACATGTCATGTGCGTTGGCGGACACAAACTTTTGACTATTGAAGGGCCTGGTATCAATCGACTTCCGAGGTCGTCCCCCAGTGTTGGTTGTAGCCGTACGACTGGAGGAGGAGCATGTTGCTTGGCATTTGCGAGGAGGCATGGTACCTGAAAATAGTCCAACGTCAGTTCTATTCAATTGGGTGACCCAACTGTGGCTACTCAGACTTCACCACGGAATGGTCACAACACTTCCTCCAAAGAGGCATTTTCACAAACACATGGTGGCCAATGGTTAATTGTAAGCCCCAACCATCCCTTCATCACAAGGAACACCACCACAATAACCCAATAAGCACACCACACATCCACAATTTGTATGTTTTCAATTTTCAGCCCTATCTAACTACTAACATATGTTTCTACCCTAAAATAAGACTACCTTCCACTATACAAAGTAAAAAAAAAAGAAAAGAAACTAAAAAAACGAAATTAGAGAACTAAAAACAAAATCAAAGGACATACCAGCATAGGGAATAAGATCAAAAGTGTAAGGATTGAGGAAGAAAGGGAAGGTGGCGCTGTATATGGTTGGGTATGGAGGAGGGGGAATGTAGGAATAGATGAAGAAGAAGAAGAAGGGAGGGTTTTTAGGTCTAGGTTTGTCATGTGAGAGGAAGAGAGATTGGGGGAATTAAGAGGGTTGGGGCGTGTAGGTTTTGAATTAAATAGGGTAGGAGAAGAAAATAAAAAAATAATAAAAAAATTCGGGACTTACCAAGACTAGCACGGCCTTAGCGCGGGCGCGCTAGTTTAATTACAACGAGGCAGAAAGAAACCCCACTAGCATGGGCTTAGCGTTGGTTTTGCGCGACCGCACTAGTGGAATACAGATGAGGCATAAAGAAACCTCACTAGCGTGTAGGCTTAGCGCGGCCGCGCTAGTGGGAACGAGGGTGAGGCAGAACGAAACCTGATTAGCGCTGCCTTAGCGCGGGTGCGCTAATCCAGGTGTTCCTAGTGTTTTTTTTAATACATGAAGTTACATACTACACTAACAACACATTCGTGGGTTGCCTCCCATGCAGCGCCTGATTTAATGTCGCGGCACAATGCAAGTATTTGATCATCATTTCTCATTCGCGTACTGGGGTTCTTTCAAATTGATTACCACTGTATCCCCGTTTTCTTCAGCTATTCCAAGGTAATGTTTCAACCTTTGCCCATTTACTGTGAACTTGTTTTTCCCATCTTCTGATTCGATCTCTACAGCTCCACTAGTGAACATTTGCACCACTCTGAAGGGTCCTGACCATCGGGACTTTAAATTACCTGGAAACAATCTCAACCTTGAATTATACAATAATACCTTGTCACTGGGTTTGAAATTTCTGTCCACAATGTGCTTGTCATGCAGCCTCTTCATTCTTTCCTTGTAGAGCCTCATGCTTTCAAAGGCTTGATATCTAAATTCCTCCAACTCATGCAACTCTGTCAGTCGATTTTCTCCAGCCGCATCGGGGTCCATGTTCAACTGATTTAGTGCCCACCAAGCTCGATGTTCTAGTTCTACAGGCAAGTGACAGGCCTTCCCAAATACCAACTTGTATGGTGACAGACCTATTGGTGTTTTGAATGCAGTCCTATAGGCCCAGAGTGCATCGTCAAGCTTTTTTTCCCAAACAGTTCTTGTGGCATTCACAGTCTTGGTTAGCACACTCTTTATCTCTCTGTTGGAAACTTCAACTTGCCCACTAGTTTGCGGATGATAAGGGGTATCCACCTTGTGGCGTTCATCATACTTTGCAAGCAATTTCTCGAAGGCTCTATTACAGAAGTGAGTGCCTCCATCACTGATGATCGCTCTTGGTGTCCCAAATTGGGTGAATACGTTCTTTTTCAAAAATCCCACCACCACTCTTGCATCATTAGGGGGCAATGTTGCAACTTCTACCCATTTAGACACGTAATCCATAGCAACAAGTATGTACTTATTGCCAAAAGAGCTGACGAAGGGACCCATGAAGTCAATCCCCCAAACATTGAACACCTCTACCTCTTGAATTGGGTTCATAGGCATCTCATGGTGACGGGAAATGTTCCCGGTCCGCTGACACTCATTGCAGCCTTCACCCATAGATGCGCATTTCTAAACATTATTGGCCAAAAAGAATCCAGCCTTTAGCACTTTCGCAGCTTTCCTGACCCCTCCAAAATGTCCTCCATATGTTGATGCGTGACAAGCCTGCAAAATAGAAGTTTGTTCTATCTCAGGGACACACCTCCGGATCATATTATCAATACACATTCTAAACAGATAAGGCTCGTCCCAATAATATATGTGGCAATCACGATAAAACTTTTTCTTTTGTACAGATGAAAGGTCATAAGGAACTATACTGCAGGTCAGGTAATTTGCAAAGTCTGCATACCATGGCGCTTCCTCAAGACTAGCAGCGAGCAGCTGCTCGTCTAGAAAGGTTTCCAGAATCTCTTCGATCTTGACTGATTTTTTAGCTACTTCAAGTCGTGATAAATGATCAGCGACTTGATTTTTTGTGCTCTTACAGTCACAGATTTTGAGGTCAAATACTTGCAATAGCAGCACCTAACGAATCAGGTGTGACTTAGACTCCTTCTTCTCAATCAAGTACCTGAGAGATGCATGATCGGTATATACAATTACCTTAGAGCCAATTAGATATGATCTGAATTTGTCGAAGGCAAACACCACCGCCAACATCTCCTTCTCTGTCACAGTGTATTTGATTTGTGCACCGCTTAGTGTTTTGCTTGCGTAGTAAATCGGGTTCATTAGCTTATCCTTTCGCTGCCCCAAGATTGCTTCTATGGCATAGTCACTTGCGTCACACATGAGCTCAAATGGTTGCTCCCAGTTAGGTGCAACAATGATGGGTGCAGTCACCAATCTCTTCTTCAGCTCCTCGAATGCCAACCTGCAATCATTAGAAAACACAAAGGGTTGATCCTTTTCAAGGAGTTTGCATAATAGGTTAAAAATTTTGGAGAAATCTTTTATGAATCGCCTATAGAACCCGGCGTGTCCAAGAAAACTTCTCACCACCTTGACTGAAGTGGGCGGTGGTAGCTTTTCAATCATGTCAACCTTAGCATGGTCAACCTCAATTCCTTTACTGGACACTCGATGCCCCAGGACTATCCCTTCCTGTACTATAAAATGGCACTTCTCCCAGTTCAGTACTAAATTTGTCTCTACACATCTTTTGAGCACTCTTCTTAAGTTTTGAAGACAATCTTCGAATGAATCCCCTACCACGGAAAAATCATCCATAATATCCTCCACCATGTCTGTAAAAATGCTAACATGCACCGTTGAAATGTCGCTGGTGCATTGCAAAGCCCAAAAGGCATTCTCCGAAAGGCGAAGATGCCATACGGACAAGTGAAGGATGTTTTCTCTCTATCTTCGGGGGCTATGGATATCTGATTGTACCCCGAATATCCATCCAAGAAACAAAAGTGTGATCGCCCGGCCAGCCTGTCCAATATTTGGTCAATGAAAGGCAAGGGGAAGTGGTCCTTCCGGGTGGCTGTGTTCAATTTTCGGTAATCCATGCAAATCCTCCACCCCGTGACTGTATGAGTTGAGATCAACTCATTGTTCTCATTTTTCACAACAGTCATTCCCCCATTTTTTGACACATATTGGACAGGGCTGACCCAATTGCTATCAGAGATGGGGAAGATGATTCCCGCATCTAACCATTTGATCACTTCCTTCTTTACTACCACTTTCATGTTTGGGTTCAGCCTTCGTTGATGTTCTCTGGAAGGTTTGTGCCCTTCTTCCAAGAGAATCTTATATATATAGAAGGCTGGACTGATACCCTTTATGTCTGCCATGGTCCAGCCAATGGCAGTCTTACTTTCCTGCAGTACCTGTAAGACCTGTTCTACCTGCACATCTAGCAAACCGGAAGATATAATAATAGGCAAAGTAGAATCAGGGCCTAAGAAAACGTAACTGAGGTGATCTGGGAGTGGCTTCAGCTCCAGCTTGTGTGGTTCCTCTATTGATGACTTTGTTGGAGGTGTAGCCCTTTTTTCTAACTCAAGGGACTCGAATTGAGGTTCCCTTGTCCAGAATCCTTGGCCTTCAAGTGCCATGACCCACTCAGCTAACCCTTCACCATCCATTTCTTCTAAATTTGTCAGACATGCCTCTAATGGATCTTTAACAGTCAGGGTTACATCATCTTCTTGCAGGATCACATCTACTGCCTCCACTAGAGAGCAATTAGCATATTCACTGGGTCTCCTCATAGATTGCTGAATATTGAATATGACTTCATCATCGTTCAGTATCATTTCTAATTCCCCAGCCTCACAATCGATCAATGCTCTCCCAGTGGACAAAAATGGTCTACCTAAAATGAGGGGTATCTCCTCATCTACCTAACAATCCAGAATAACAAAGTCTGCAGGGAACACAAAGTTCCCCACTTTCACCAACACATCATCAAAAATACCAGTTGGCCTTTTCACAGTAAGGTCAGCCAGCTGTAGCAGCATCAGAGTCGGTCTAGCTCTGCCAATGCCCAGTTTGGTGTATACGGCCAGAGGCATCAAATTTATGTTGGCTCCCAAATCACATAATACCTTTGCAAAGGCATAACTCTCGATTGTGCATGGAATAGTAAAGCTACCTGGATCAGACATCTTTTGAGCCATATGTCTTGTCATTACTGCGTTGCAGGTCTGTGTCAAAGTCATAGTGGAAAGATCCTGAAAATCAAACTTCCATGACATTAGGTCCTTCATCATCTTTGCATAACCGGACATCTCCCTCAAGGAATCCATCAAAGGAATATTCAACTGAATTTGACGCAGCATCTCCATGAATTTCTTGTATTGAACTTCCTTTTTTTGTTTTACCAGTCTCTGAGGGAAGGGTGCGGGCATCACCCTTTGTGACTGCTTGCTGGCTTCTCTGTGTTAGAGTTTTCTGGCATAAGAGGTGCCACATGATCTGCAGCTTGCTCATTCATCTTATCCTTATCTTTTTCATCATGACTCTGTTCAACCACCACATCAGTAAGTTCTGTTGTTTCATCTACCTCTAATGGAACTGGAGTGGCTGGCGTACTCTCTTGCTGGCTTGTATAATTTCCTACTCTCTGTCTAAGTCTCTCCCATTTCGGAGACTTACTACCATCACCTGATTCGGGTTTTGCTCCTTGGGGTTGATGTTTATGTCTACAGGCAAGGTTCCCTGAGGGCGGTTGTTTAAAGCAATGGACAGCTGTCCCAGCTGCATTTTAATGTTCTTTATAGTTGAATCATGCACTACCATGTTTTCCTGCATTTTACCATTTATCCTAATGAGTTGTTGAAGCATACCCCTAATTTCCACCATGTTGTTATCTTGCTGCTGAGGAGGTGGTTGATATGTTAATTGTTGTTGTGGATAGCCTTGTTGTTTTTGATATGGTACTGGCACCATTTGGCCTTGAGGGTGCATAACCCCAGGCTGTTGCATGATTGGTATGTACTGCTGATTTTCTGGCGGTCTCCACTGCTATCCTCCTTGTCTTTTACCCCCCAAAGTTTTTGACATAATTCATATCTTCTCTTGCCCCTTGATTTTCACCTTCTCCACTCCATGAACACACATAAGGCTAATTAATACAAGGTGTACACAGTCCTCCATTTGTTGTGTCAACAATGTGCACCTGTTTTGTACCCATCTTATCAATCTTCTTTGTCTATATGCTCATCTAAGTCATGAGTGTGTCCATGTTCTCTGCATGCGAATTATTTGGGTCAAGAGGAACTGAATGCACTATGGGTGCCAGTGTTGTACCTCTAGTCATCCACCCTGATTCTATGACATCTTGTCAAGAAGGACTTAGCACTTGGTGAATGTCTTACTCAAAAATGCACCTCCAGCTGAAGCATCCACATTTGCTTTTAAATTGTCAGCTAGCCCCATATAGAACCTCTGGCCGAGCATCTGGTCTGGAATGCTATGGTGAGGACACTTCACTAGCATCCCTTTAAATCTTTCCCAAGTTTCTTGCAAGGACTAGTTGGCTGCTGCTTATACTGCAATATTTCATCAATTTGTCTTGCAGTCTTGTTGGGCGGATAGAACTTATTCAGGAACTGCTTGACTAATTCCTCCCAGGTGACAATGGAATTGATAGGGAGTGAATTTAGCCAAGTTTGAGCTTCCCCGGTCATAGAGAATGGGAAAAGTAATAGCTTGATAGCTTCCGGGGTCACATTTGGCTTCCTTTTAGTCACACAAATTGACAAAAAAATTTTCAAGTGTTGCCGAGGAATTAACGGTGTTATCAATTACAATTTGAAGAAGTACAAAAATTATTAGTGTAGTTGGTTTTCTCTATACCGAATCTTTTAATTGAAATTCTCAAGTTTGAACTCTTGTGGAATTCAGGTGTATGCCTAGAAATTCTTCGAGAACTGGAGAACTGCTAGAAGGACTCTCAGGCCCCGAGAAAACATTCAAGACATTAAACCATGCCAATAAGAGAATCCAACAATCACAACAACCACACAAGCTCAAATTTGACATAGGTGACGCAGAAAATGTCATTGGAAATGTCGAGGATCCGCCAGTAAACCCCAATGTCAGAGTAGTGGCACCTCTTATTCCCGACACTGCACTTTATGATTGGGCACATCCCACAACCGATAACCTGGATAATGCCATAGTTGTGCCTGCAATTCAAGTGGAGACCTTCCAGATAACCAATAATATGCTGCATCTTCTGCAGAATAAAGGATTGTTCTCCGGATCACATATTGAAGACCCTCGGTAATGGCATCAAACTATGCCTTATAAAAGGACACGCGGACATTGCAAATATAATCTGAGTATTTATGCCCAGAGTCGAACCCACAGGGAATTAACCTATCAATTACTTTTGTTGGGCTTACTAAATTCAACAGAATCAATTTCCCCAAACGTTGTGATTAACAATTTATGGTTTTCTAACAACTAAAAATAAAAATAAATAAACAACTGAAAATTAACTATGCTTGGTTTGTAAACAATTGGAATACAGTCTAAGGTAATGGTTTCCCCCGTTGTTGATTTCCTTGGTTGTATGTTTCTTATAGCGTTGACTTAGTTACCTCTATCAATCATGAACTCTCCAGCTATCATAAATCTCTCTCAAGCAATTATGATAATTTACTAGACGCCCTCTCTCAAGCTACGCTAGCTAGATTCGCATTACAGTTCACTTAGATTGCACCCGAGGTATCCTTATCTCTAATCCAACCTCTAAACCCTCGGTTATGAGTCTCGTCTATACTCCGAGAGTGATGTTGTTCAAACAAATACCTAAATATGTACTCTCTCTCAAGCAAATACATACTAAATAGGAACGGCTAATTGAGGATCCTTTCAATTAACTACAATCAAAATATAGTTGAACAAATAGAGATTAACAACTACTCAAAACTATATTAATATAACAACCAATTCATCCCTAACGGGTTTCACCAACACCTTAGATTAAAAGATTTAGCTACTCATAACAATGATGAAAACTACGAAATAATTCATAGTCATTGATAGAAGAACAAATTAGAGAGATAAGAGTTGTTTTTCCAAGTTGCCTCCTTGCCTCTCTTGCCTCGTTCTCAAAACTCGAACTCCCCTTTTCTATTGGATGCGTTAAAACTTTTATAGTTTGTGTGGTTTTTGCTTGGACTTTCAAAATTGCCCTTTTTAAAACACCTTCCCCTCATATGGACTAGCGCGGGCGCGCTAAGGCCGCGCTACTGCCACGCTAATTGAGTTATATTCTGTTTCTGATGCCTAGACTAGCGCGGGCGTGCTAAGACCGTGCTAATGCCCGTGCTAGTGGGGTTTTCCACTGCCACACGAGCTTCACTCCCTTTTGCGTCCATTAATTCTAATTTTTGCCCGCGTCACCATCATAAGTCTTCATTTGAGTATTGCACTCTTGTGAAACACACAAGTCACTATTAGAGCCAATTTTTGCATTATTTACACACTTAAAACAATAAATCATCTTTAAGTTAGAGCCCGAATGTAGGCCAAACTATACAATTTAGCCTATTATCACAGCTCCCCGGGAAAAAAAGGATGTTAGTACCATCAAATAACACTAATACGTATAGCTAAATGTCTTCTTTCAAAACAGAATGCCTATATAAGAAAAGGAAAACCATAGAAATAGCAAGTCAAAATAAAAAATATCCAGATGCCGGTTGAAACATAACAATTTTTAAAATACAAAATAATATATATTTTTGGTTGGGAGATCGTTAGCACCAATATACCACCGTGTCTTTAGTACGGAGTCCGATCACGCCCGACCGGCTAGGCCATCTCACCACGAACAATGTGGTTTGACATGTGATGCGAAAGAAAGGTGTTTCCAAGAGCAGTACCACCATGTGTATAACATAGCGTCCGATCTCCACCCAATCGGCTAGGCCGCCTTCCCACATATGCCGCATGGGTTGAATTTTTTCAATCCACAATTATTACCATGTTCATCCCAATTATGGGGTACAATTTCACCAATATTTCAATCCCATCCCAAATAAGGGGAAACAATTACAATCCGCCCCTACATCAGCACATGTAGTTTCAGGAGTGGGTCTTATGACCCACCCTTCCTTAGTTTGCTAATGATACTCCCAAAAGTATTTCTGACTTGATTTGCACATAAAGGTAACATAATTACAAGTGTGTTCACCTCAACATATTTCGCAGTGTATATACCTTCACTATAATGTTCACCCAATCACAATAACAATATTTTCTTGGCTCTTTTGGCCATTCACGAGATTCTTTATTCATGGCACGGTGGCCATATTTCATATTCCACACTTTCACTTATTTTATTTTCAAGGATCACCATCCAATATTAACATATAGAGTATTTTGGAATTCATAAACCTCAAATTCATTAGTAATGGAAACTTTAAACACAAAAAGGTTTCTTCCCAAAGAATGGGGCACAACGACCAGGAATAGAACCACACATCATAATCATTAATAAGCAATACATCATTTAGTCTTGAGATACTCTTTTCCCAAAAACGACAATGTACAATTCCAACACCCGAGTATGTAAGAACCCGAATCACATTGGATATATTTATAAAGCAAAGCATTAGTTAAAACAACCACTTATGGGCAAGAATTGAGTATAAGAGCTTTTAGGCAATTCTATTTTAGAAGTCATTTTAAAACAGTTGAGTTCGAGGCTCATTTCATAATCGTTGCCACTTCCTCTCATTTCGTTGGCACCACTAGCCAAATTATAATTTAAATTCTTGGTACGTTAGCCACATACTATATCCCAATTCACTTATTTCATTTTCAAGTATCTTTATAGATTATCAACAACAAGACATTTTCAATCAAGACCTTAGATACATATATGAGTAATTTAGAGTCTTAAGCATATCAAATTTTTCTCACCCAATTGGTATATTAGTTTTCGTTTAAAACACGACTCAAATCCATAATATCTTACGACATAAAACTCATTCGGAATAGTCAATTTTATACGGGATAAACTGGAATGTAGAAATTAGGAATCTTGAGCCAACCATACTTGAACTTACGGAAACATTATGGAATTCGATTATAAGAGAGAAAGTTTAGCCAACATACTTTGTAGAGCTTTCCTTAAGTAAATGCAACACCCCAACACTTCTAGCAATAACAATCCATAGGAAGATAGCGAAAATCGGTTAATAATTAGAAGGATTCCCATAGTGTAACTCTCTTAGGAGTTTTGTCAAACACCTAACATGCGAAATAGACTATAAGGCTCTATAATGGAAATCTCTTCCCCCCTTAACCAATTTCAACAAGAAACTACCCAAAATAGTTCATTAATCCCACATACTACAACCTAGTGTCACATGCATGGCCTATTTCCAACCTTACAATATAGTTGAATGGTCTAGCTATATTACATGCTTATGTTTTTACGATCTTAATATAATTATAGTATACAACCGACTTTCTTAATAAAGAGAAGTTGGGGATAACCTCTTGCATGAAAGCTTAAGAGTAGGGCTTACCCGGATAGATGATAATCTAGTGATTAGCTTCCTTGATTCTTGAAGATTAGTGGCAAGATTGGATGATTGAAATGTTAGTTTCTCTCCTTCTCTCTCTAAAATGCTCTAACCACTCTATAAACTCACCAGAAAAGCGTCCCAAATTAAGCCCCAAAGGCTATTTATCAAAATGGGGCGTCGGGTTATAAAAATAATAAAAATCTCCGACTTAGGTTTACGACCACAAAAGTGACCGCACAATAGATGTGTGGTCCGCAAAATGGTCGCACAATTGATGCTCAAACTGGGATGTTTCGGGTTGGGTTTACGGCAGGTCTGCGGCATGCAGACCTGTTATGCGGTCGCAAAATGCACTGCACAACTGTTCTGTGGTCGCATAATACACAGAATAATGTTCCTCAACTTAGCTTGATTTCTGCTTCACTCTGCGGCACTTATGCAGCCCACATACTGATTCTGCAGTCGCAAACCAGACCGCAGAATTGCATTCCTCTACCAAAAAGTTTCCTCAACACCTCAGTGCATTCTTTAGCCCAAAAAGCCCGTATCGCGGCGAGCTTGATAGATTTTGTTACTTCTGAACACTTTAGCCTAACTCGGCACCACCAAACGTTAAATTCCTAAGAGAAATTTTATGGGGCCTTACAAATACAAATTAAATGAGAGAGTTAAGGGAGAAATTCAAAAATAGCCAGATTTACAAGTGGTCATTCAAAAATAGCTACAGTTTCAAAAGTAATCGAAATTTAGCCATTTTTCATGTAAGGATAAATCTGAACGAAAATACTATTCAAAATCCAGAAAATACTCTAGCATAATATGTTGGAATACTAGTATAATATATAGGAGTTCTAGTATAATATACTGGACTTCCAGTATAATATGCTGGAATACTAGTATAATATATTAGAGTTTTAGTATAATATACTGGACTTCCAGCATAATATACTGGATATACCAGTCAAGTATAATATGTTAGAAGTTCATACACAAGTGCTATAATCTCCAGTATATTATGCTGGAACTTTTCGCGTGTTGGAGTTCCAGTATGTTGGAAGTTTATACACAGGTGCACCAATCTCCAATATATTATGCTGGATATTTTTGTGTTGCAGCAAAATAATGGCTACTTTTTAATGACTTTGCAAATGCTGGCTATTTTTCAATGACCAGTCCAAAAACTGGTTAACCCATGCTACTTTTACCCAAGTAGGGTGCCTGTGAAAATTGGGATTTTTACATTCCTATATCATATAGTAAACTATATTACCCTCCATGCTTAACTTTTAATATAATATTCTTTTATATACCTAATTACTATTTATGTACATTTTAGGGGTTTTAATGGTATTAATTAGTCTTCTAATTTAACTCTATCGTATATTCCCACTCCCCCCAAGTTTCTCTCTCCAAATCTCACCCCATCACCCACGTATCAAACCACACCCTACGATTTCCTCTTCAATCACCCACTATTTCCTCTTTTAAAACCAGCGAAAATCTGTAACACCTCCACCATTGACAACTATTAAAAAGCTTTGAAGCTTTGAATTCAAATTTGAATTTTCAAAAGACATTATTTGTTTGGATTGGATGTTGTTGCAAAGAATTAAGAATTCTCTCTACGTCTCTATCTATCTCTCAGTCCCAAATTTTAGTAATGTAAAGCAAAGAAAAAGAGAGCAGCAATTCCATCATTGACAACCATTAAAAAGCTCTGAAGCTTTGAATTCGAATTTGAGTTTTCAAAAATCATTATTTGTTTGGATTGGGTGTTGTTGCAAATAATTGAGAATATGGTTTGGAGTTTATATCTCAATTTTGAGGGGTTTTGGTGAAGATTAGACTTGGTTTTGGCTGAATTTCATATTGAAACTCGAAGAAGAAGACATAACATACACTATATTGCACAAATTGTAGAAAAAATGTATTCTACTATTTTTTTTATTCATTTAACTATTGTATAAAAGTTGAACAACATTATATAAAAATCGTATTTAAGTGGTATTATATTGTAGTTGAATATAACTGAGTAGAAACAATGTACGAAAATTATAGATAAGTTGTATAATATATAATTAGTTATATGAAGTTTATTTTTACTATGTATAAATCAGATACAAAATATACAAAAGGCATATTATATAAAATTTGTATTTAAGTTGTATTTTATTGTAGTTGTATTTAACTGGGTAGAAATAATATGTGAAAGTGGTAGATAAGTTGTATAATATATAATTAGTGGTATGAAATTTATTTTTACTATGTATAAATCATATACAAAATATACAAAAGATATATTCTATAAAATTTGTATAAAAATTATGTTTAAGTTGTATGATATTGTAGTTGTATATAACTGGGTATAAATAATGTATGTAAATTGTAGATAATTTAATTTCTTATCTCCAGTTGGATATTAGTCATCCTCATCAAGTCTTGGTTTAGCAAAGTTATTTTGGAGGTTCAATTTGTTGTAAACACCAAGAGCAACCCTAATTATCTTCACAGCTCGAAATTTATAAAAATCGAACATAAGTTAAAATCTGCACAAGAATTTTTACACGTATATTGTTCTCGTGATTGGATATCTCCTTATATTCATTTTTGTGAAGCATAATTTGCAATCAGATCTAATTTTAATTTCATTTCTATCATTTACTTGATGATTAATGTTCTTTTCTCCTTTTCTTTTCTAGTTGTTGATTTTTGTAGATCGAGGATGAAGAACGACAGATAATATCATGAATTCAAGTGGAAACAGTTTTCAGGCGAAGCAAGAATCTGGTGGAACCAACAACAGTAAATTGACCTCAAAGGCTACTACATCAACAAGTTCATGGCAATGGGGAGGCTTTAAAAATCCAAGAATTGTACGTGCATCGTGTACTTCTGGTGGAAAAGATAGACACAGTAAAGTCTGCACAATAAGGGGTCTTAGAGATAGAAGAATTAGACTTTCAGTGCCTACTGCAATTCAATTCAATAAGGGATCGAAAGTTGTCAGTTTTGTGTTCGATTTAAGAGAAAAGAGAAGAGGAGGAAAAAAAAGGAAAATGGTGTAATTAAATCCCTTAATTGAAGGCAATAATAATGGATTGAAAGTCTTTTAAGGCAGAATGTATATATTTTGTAAACAAAACTTGTGTAACTAAATCTCTTAATTGAAGGCAGTAATAATGGATTGAAAGCCTTTTAAGGTGAAATGTATATATTTTGTAAACAAAACTTATATAGACAGGGTAATTTACTAAATATGAATATTTAGAATAATAAAGTTTCCAATATGGCATAGGAATGTAAAAATCCCGAGAAAATTTTACCTTGAAATAGTCAGGCACAAGAAATACTACAAACTCGGGCATATATCAATCCAACTCTTGTCAAGACCCATGATTTACCTCAGGCTTTGCTAAACGTGTTTGACCCCATTAAATGGATTTTCTATTTAAATTAATTTGTTTAGTTATTTAATTGGTACAAATTAGTATCTTATAAGTAAATAAATTTCTACAGTTGATAAAAAAGATATCTTACTTTAAATTTTTTATAATTTTAATTAATTATCGAATGATTATATATTTATTTGCGAGAAATCTTTTTGATCATTCAAAGCAAAGATGCACAAAAAAATAAAGCAGCATGATTGCTAAGAGGATAATGTCACACCTCCTTTTTTACACACCTACTCCGAAGGATATATGTATAAGGGAATTTTTCCATTTAAAGTGATATTATTCGAATTTGGATTATTTTTATTTTTTTCGAGTCGCCACTTGGGATAGGATTGGGGCCGTTTATGCTTGGGCCAAGGCGAAAATTGGCCCAAATCGTGTGTCTTTTGAAGCAGCCTTTTATTTTAATTGTTTCATTTGTTTCTTTTATTTAATTTCTTGTATTTCATTTTATATATATTTTCTTTTATTTTTCTGATTTTATAAAAATGTAAAAATTAAAACAAAGATCTAATATAATTCAAAGTTAAACTATTTAATTCCTAAAATTATTTAAAAATTTTATTTAAAGATAAATGCAACAATTAACAATTAAAAGTGCAAAGAAACTATTTTTGTTATTTTCTTCATATTTCGTTCTAAAATAAATTAATACTAATTAATACTAAAATGTAAAATTTAATCCCTAAATGCAAATGCTTATTTTTATATTTTCATATGAATTATCATGCACAAATAAAAATGCAACAATTAACACGAAATTCACAAAAAATTATAAAGTAATAAAGAAATCATTTTATTTGGAATTTTGGGAATAATTTGCTTAGGGCAAAAATCACGTGCTCACAGCTGCCCCTCTTTGCCCGGAAACACGAAGAGTTTTCGTGCAAAGACAAGTGAGCGGAAATGAGCGATTTTTGCCCATTCGCATATTCCGTGTGAAGCATTTTTGAAAGAACTGACCGCACCTTGCTTTATAGGCTGCCTAACTATCTCGAGCTAAACAAGAATCAGGTCAGTGTAGTTCGGGAAGGTTTGGTAGCTGGGACTACCAAGAGCTGTGATTTCACTGATGTTGCTGCTGCTACTGCTTGCTGACCTCCTTATTACACCAAAAGGAAAATCAAAGCTAAGCTAGCTATGCCTATCAACTATGAGTTACAAGATTCCTATCTATAATTCTCTTGAAACTTGATCTTGAGTCTTAGCTGATGTTGCTGTGGACTTCGATCTGAATCTTGATGCTCGCAAGTTGTAGGTGTTTACTTCTTCATGCAGCATTGGGTCAAGACAGGATCAGCGGAGCTTGTGACTTCAATCGGATTTTGAGACATCCGCGCCCTTGCTTGCTTCATATTTGAGTTCATTTCTTTTTTTTCTTTTCTTCTTTTCTTGATTCTAGATTGAGACTCATTCCATTGGTCGTTGTGAGCACGTGATTTTTACCCCAAGTAAAAGAATTCCAAGATCAAAATAAATAACTTTTGGTTACAATATTTGTGACTCGTGTGAAATACCAGTGTTGGTTAATTGGATGAATGAAGATAAAAAGGG
>MU707186.1:3745-24440 GCA_026770625.1 Nicotiana glauca
ACATTTTTGAATAAAAGTCCATCCTTGAACAACAAAATGCAGATTTTTATTTTGAAATACTCTCTTTTGACAAGATTTGGTCGAGAAAGTCTTGCTTTTTGAATTTAAGAGCAGACTTTGTAGAAAATCTGTCAAAAAGATTATCTTTTGAATTTTTGAAATAGCTGTCTGTTTTGATATATAGGGGATTCCATCATACTTTTAAAGGAAAAAAAAGAAGGGGACACGGGGAGGGAAAATTTTTAACACTAAGAGTTCAGTAGTTTGAGAGGAAAATAGGCTGTGGTTTGGTCTTGAACTTGGCTCTGTTTGTCGCTGCTGATTGTCAATCTGCTGTTGTTGTATAGTACTGTTGTGCTGATCACTCCTGTTTCTTCTTCTTTTTTCAATACCAGGTACACTTTTGAATCAACACTGATGTAGCTGTGAGATGTAAAAGTGAAATGAAATGCTAGGGTGATTGATGAATTAGTACTGCACCTGTAATTTAGTAGATATGTGACAAGTATTTGTATAATCTAGTTTCATGACTCAATAAGAATGCATGGTGTAGTTTTGTACTTAACTGGAACTATTTGATTTTTAAACCACAGTTTGTAGTTGTCAATTGCAGATTAAATATAGTTAGTTATGTAATTTGTATGATAAACAAATAGTTAATGGAGTGGTTACTTAGACTTCATCTTTAATTAGTGTTTGTATTTAAGACAGATTTTAGGACTGTGTACTCTAATGGATTAGTGATTCGTCATTCTTCCTAGTGCAATGTAGCCTTAATTATTTAGCTAATTCTACCAAGAATCTNTTTTTTGGTCAATATCGTATGCATATTATAATTTCAGCTTTAGTAGTTCGATTATAAAATAAGGCATGAAATAATTTTTCATTTTTACGAGTTCGAGTGCAATTTTCCGTTAGCATCTATTGTAATCTGATAACTAATAAGAGGTCCGAACTTGTCAAGCATGTAAATCAATTAGGACTTTTTCTTCTTTCATTTTTAGAGACGAACAAAAATAGAAAAATATAGTCACTTTAGGATCATCCTTTTAAAATAAACGAGACGATCCTCGCCAAATAAAACGCACAAGTTGCGGGTCCCTCATAAATGTATATATTAAAATACTTAGTTTTCGGGACGGGCTGTTTAGCGAATTTCACGGCCTTCCCCAAAAATAATAAGGCGTTAGTCTCTTTAGGCGCGTCTTTAATAATTTTACCTTCTTAAATTCGGGTGTGCATTTCATGCAACCCAAATCCAAATCCCAAAACGTTGAATAAAATGTGTCGATGATCCGGGTGCATTTCATGTGACGTGATCCAAAAACATATTTTAAACGACGTTCAATTTTCTTTAATAATTTGAATACAAATGGTTCAAAGTTAAAATTAGCACATAGGTTCAAATGTATTAAAATCAGATAAATAAGCTAAATATGACAATTGAGCGACCGTACTAGAACCACGAAAGTCGGGAATGCCTAACACCTTCTCCCGGGTTAACAGAATTCCTTACTTAGATTTCTGGTTCGCGGACTGTAATATAGAGTCAAACCTTTCCTCGATTCGGGATTCAACCGGTGACTTGGGACACCATAAATCTCCCAAATGGCGACTCTGAATCTCTTAATAAACGAATCCCGTTTCGATTGTCCTTTAAATGAAAAAAATCTCTTTACCACACCATTCGCGGGGTGCGGTAGCGCCAAAAGGAGGTGTGACACAGCTTATTACGGACATAGACACTTCCACCGAATGCAAACGGTTGCTAGAGTTCAGATTTTTTTTTTTAATACTTCATAATTGTGTGATATTCTTTTTTGGAATAGCAATTGACAATGAACTTTTTTATATGTTTGAGCTCTGGTACTACCGTTCTCTATATGCTGCTTAGTTTATCTTTAATTTCTTGATGCAAGTCAGCTGTCAAGAATTCAAGCATTTGACTACAAAAGTTACTGAATACTGATATGGCCATGCTACGTACCATTTAATTTGAAATCTGCAATGTGGAATATATTTACAGTTTGTTGAGTTGTGTGTTTGTTAAGTATAATTTACTGAAATATGTAACTCCGCCACCGCCAGAATAAGTATATCTACACTGCTCATATTACTAATTATGGGTTTCTGCTTACTGCTGTTCAATTGTTTAATGTATTGCAAATATGTAACCTTCTGAAACCTATAAAGTCGAAAAAATATTTGATAGGTGAATCTATGTAACATTTGTTTCTGTTTATGGTTGTTACTTATTGCCTAAAGTGAAGGGTGATTCTCCACAGTTATTCTTTACTCCATCCGATCCACGATAAGTGACCAATTTACTTTTTGTCCAAAATAAGTGTTTATTTATATAATCAAGAAAGAATTCAATTTGTTTTTACAAAATTAACCTTATGTACATATCCCTAAAAGAAATTCTTACTCCTCATATTAAATATTTAATTAAGGGTAATTTAGTCATACTAGGTATTTTTGTATAGAATTTAGTATTTTCTTAAGAGACGTGCTAAAAACAAATTGGTCACTTATTGTGGACCGAATGGGTTAATTTCACCGGTGATCATCCAACTAAGTATTAATTCACAGAAGCAACTCAACTTTTATTTGTCACTTTTAAAAAACTCAACTTATAGATTGTAACTTTAAAGTCATTTTGATAGTTTCTCCTACATATATCCATAAGAAATCTAACATGGCAACATAAAATCTGACATGGCAATATAAAATCTGATAATGGATTTTTAAAAATGCCACATCAGCTTATAAAAACTCATTTTTTTTTTATATATGGTGAAACAATCGGCTTCACCGATTTTAATATTTGAACCGTGAACCATTATACAAATGGCTGGGTCAATATAAAACGAACCACATCCATTTAAACCAAAAGATGCCATGGGTTCTCATTCTTACGTGTCTTTCCTTAGACTATTCAAGCATGCTCTATTATGCATTTTAATTGTGAGTATAGCTTATTAAGCTTTTTTGTTTATTAAGTATTTTAATTGATAGGAAAGTCTGGAGATCTAGTATCAGGGTTAGAATTTTTCGTACTCCTTTCCCGGGGTTGGATGGGGCTTGGTAGGGCTCTCCATAGATGATTTGTGTATTGGAGTGTGTCCCCCTTATGGTAGTTATTTATGGTAGTTACTGTTTGATATTATTGCATGTCATTTTATTTATGGTTCTTATGTTTAGCGAATTATTTATGCGGTTTCCGCTGGAGTTACTAATGCTCTTTTGTTTTTGTTTTTGTTTTTGTTTTTCCTTTCCTTCCCTAAGCCGAGGGTCGATTGGAAACAGTCTCTCTGTCCTTTCGGGTAGGGGTAAGACCTGTCTACATATTACCCTCCCCAGATCCCACTTTGTGGGACTATACTGGATAGTTGTTGTTGTTGTTGTAATGGGTTAATGGGTAATGGGTCGGTAAATAGGGACTCGTAAATAGGTGGAAGGGTTGAAATGGGATAAAATAATAAAAAAGGGTCCTTACAAGTTGATGTGGCATTTTAAAAATGATTCTATGTTGCCATGTCAGACTTTTCATGTAAATATGTTGAAGAAGCCACCAAAATGACTTTAAATGTATAATCTATAAGTTGAGTTACTTTAAAGTTTAAAGTGACAAATTAAAATTGAGTGACTTTTGTAAAATTAACGCTTAATTGAATGATCATCAGTGAAATTATACTACGTAGTATAAGGTGAAATATAGTAGTACTTTTTAATGAAAATAGAGTTTGAACACCTTTGCGTAGTCTATGGGCAAAGCAAAGTATTCGCCACTGCCTATACATGCTTAAGAGCTGCTACATACTGGACTACACTACCATTTTTGTAGATCCACTTAAAAATAATTTTAGAAAGTAAAGTATTCCTTTTGACGAAAATACAAATCCTGTTCTTGTGCTGGAGTCCATGTTAATGTTCAGCCAAGGACAAGATAAAGCAGAAGCTTCATTTCTAATTCTGAAGATGCCAACCTCAACAAGAGGAGGACCCTTGTAATCCTCAAGTTCAAAAAAGAAATACATGGCGTCGCCCGGACTTGAACCGGAGACCTTCAGTGTGTTAGACTGACGTGATAACCAACTACACCACGACACCTCTGTGCTTGATCAAATCCTAGATATTATTAAAGATAATTAAATCAAAATATTATCTAATTGACTTAAATTATTAGTGAAATTTAGAATTTGAAATAAGGTTTTATATTGTTTTTGTATTTAACTTGGCAGGAATCCAATCATTTTCTTACCAAAGCTGGAGACTTATATTATACTGAAATGTAGAACTTGATACGTGGTTTAATTTATTTTGCAGGAATCTCCATCTTATTATTATCAAAGTTGGAGATAAAATCTATCGAACTAATGCTTGTTAGATCATTTTAATAGTGACCTTCAAATTTATATTTTACAAGTGTCGCTCAGTTAACTAGATACTTGAGGAATTTAAAAGAACTTCAAATTTAAATTTTACAAATATAAATGTATTTCTCTTTAGTACCTTTTTAAGTCAGTGCATATGGAGAAGGCGGCAAAGTAAAATGTCAACAAGACAGCAGAAATTTGAAATAATGTATAATTTAGACGGGGTAAATTGTAAAATCTTATTAAGAATAAAAAAAAAAGGGAAATTTATCAACATTTGTTCAATTGGGTTCAGATTTCCCTCCTCTCTGAATTAACGGTTTAAACAGAAGTTGGATTCAACAATCAAGAACTGAATTTTCTATATCAACAATCTCTTCTCATTCCCGTTATATTTGGTCTTCTGCATTTCAGGAAGTATTAGGCATCCACCCCCTTATAAATCCCATCCATTTTTCATTTTCTTGAATTCTCATTGATCACCAACTCCTTTTCAGCTTCGTTCTTTATCAGGTTAGAAGCTAGTCATTTTTTACATTGATAAACCGGATTTTTCAGCATGTATCTTTGTTATTTCTGTTCCATTTTTTATATTTGTTGAAGTAATATTTTTCTGTAACAGGTCCAGGTGTTGAAACATATCTATTAGGGGTTGCTTCTTGGTACAAAAAGTTGATACAATGGGAAGACTCTTTTTAGTTGAATGCGATACGAATCCACTTGTCAATTACATCCATTGTTGTATGTGCAGAACTCGAGTTGCATTTCGCGAGGATCGCATTTCTAACGTATGTATTGAGGAGAGTAGCACTGCATGCAAGCCACATGACTGTGTAGTTAGTAATAGTTAATTGTAGTTAGTTGTATAATTAGATATGACTAATTATTGGATAGGTGGTTAAGTGAAAGTTAGTGGAAGAGTATAGTTAGTTAGTATAAAAGAGACATTGTATAGAACATATCAGATACATTGAAAGAGCACTGCTCATTTTTCTCTTCTCTGAAAATTCTTTCCAGAATCTTCTTCAATTTCCTCCAGTTCTTCATTATCGATTGAGCTAAATCTCAATCTTCATCATGGTATCAGAGCAGGGGAGCTAGATATAGGCTCAATGTGATTTAGTTTATCAAATTTATAGATCAATTCTAAGGTTGCTGGTTGCTCGAAACCTTCATCGATCAGTTGACCTAAAGTTTCTCAGTTTTTTCTTCAAATTCTTTGATTCTACGATTTGTTACTGTTGAATTTGTAATTCGTTGAATCAGAAGACTAACTCAGATAAACAAGTCAGTCATGGCGATCGGAGAAGAGAATTCCACTGTAACTGGAACAAATGCTGCAGTGACGATCGATCATCATCATCCTCTATACCTACAACCTTGTGATACTCCAGGTAGTTCCTTGATTTCTATTCAACTAACTGGATCTGAAAATTACGCATTATGGAGTAGATCTATGAAAATAGGTCTAATTGGTAAAAGTAAGCTAGGATTTATTGACGGTCATTGTACTAAAGACAAGTTTGATTCATCCTTGCATGAGCTTTGGGAGAAATGCAATGCAATAGTCTTGTCTTGGATTATGAATGCAGTTAGTAGTGATTTGCTTAGTGGAATTGTATACAAGTCTAATGCTCATAAGGTTTGGACTGATTTGAAGGACAAATTTGATAAGGTAGATGGATCTCGTATATTCTATCTGCACAAGGAAATTACCACTTTATCACAGGGAATTTCTTCAGTTTCTGCTTACTTCTCAAAATTAACAGACCTTTGGAAAGAATATGATGCATTGATGCCTTGCCCTGGGTGTAATTGCCCAGAATCTAAAAGCTACTTCGAGCATTTTGAGTACCAAAGACTCTTACAATTCCTAATGGGGTTGAATAAGACATATAGTCAAGCTAGGAGTCAGATTTTGATGATGAGTCCAGTTCCTTCTGTAAATAAGGCATACTCAATGGTGGTCTTTGAAGAAAGCCAAAGAGCTCTAGGGAAATTTTCTCAGTCTATAGACATTGGAAATGGTACAGCTTTATTCATCAACAGAGGAACTAATTCAGGAAACAGTTATAAGCCTAGAAAAGGAAATCTATTTTATGATTATTGTAACTACAAGGGACATACAAGAGAAAATTGTTACAAAATACATAGATATCCAGCTGATTTTAAGGCAAGAAAAAGAACACAAGGCTTTCATCAAAGGCCTATGGCCAATGCAACAACACATGAAGGAGAGCAGACAATGACAAAGCAGCTCAACACTAAACAGGAAAGGCAACAAAAGATGAATACATCTGCACCTACTACAGGACAAACACTAGGAATGCCAATTACATTTACTCAGGAGCAGTATGATCAAATATTGAAGTTGCTCAACAAGCAAGATACAGGTGAAAGCTCAAGCTTTGCATGTACAACTAAGACTTATACTTCAAATGAAAGTGTAAAAAATGAAAACTGAATTGTGGATTCTGGTGCAACCAATCATATGGTTCACACTAAAAGGTTGCTTGATAAAATTAATGAAGAGATCCTAGGGAATGCTCCAAAGGTGTACTTACCTGATGGTACTTCTTGAATGTACTGGAGAAAGTAAGATTGGTGAAGACTGTGTTGTTAGAAATGTCCTGTATGTTCCCAAGTTTAAATATAATTTGCTGTCTGTATCAAAACTTATAAAAGACTTGAGGTGTTTTGTTTTCTTTTATCCTGATTTTTGGATAATGCAGGACCTTCACAGTGGGAAGGTGAAGGGGATTGGTAAGGAGTTAGAAGGACTCTACAAACTGCAGCATCAAAAGATGAAAGCTGAGGCTGCAAATGTACAATTTCAAAGTTGCTCTATACAGGAGGAAGATTTGAAGGTATGGCATGGAAGACTTGGACATGCCCCAGACAGAATTGTGAAGCAAATTCCAAATATAAAATTCAAGTCCACTGAGACTGGAATAAAGGAGTGCACAATCTGCCCTTTGGCTAGACAAGGCAGATTGCCTTTCCCTAAGAGCACAAGTAGGTCAGCTAAGCCTTTCCAACTGATTCATGTAGATGTTTGGGGTCCATATAGAGTACAAACTCATAATGGACATAGGTTCTTTCTTACTATAGTAGATGATTGCAGTAGAATGACCTGGATTTACTTACTAAGGCTTGTGGTTGTATGCTTGAAACAGTTTTTGGCATTAATAAATAATCAATTTGATATGACTGCAAAAGTTCTAAGGAGTGATAATGGATCTGAATTCTTCAATTCTGAATGTAATGATTTTTTCCAGTTATATGGAATCCTTCATCAAAGTTCTTGTGTTCACACTCCACAATAAAATGGAGTTGTAGAGAGGAAACACAGACATATATTGGAGGTAGCTAGAGCTATTAGATTGCAAGGATTCTTGCCTTTGAAGTTTTAGGGTGAATGTGTACAAGCAGCTGTCTATGTCATAAACAGGCTGCCTTTGTCAGTGTTATTGGGAAAATCATCTTTTGAGATAATATATGGGAGAGTACCATCCTTGCAGCATATGAGGACTATTGGGTGCTTATGCTTTGCCAAATCAATGGGAAAAAGAGACAAGTTTGCAGCAAGATCAATTAGAGCTATTCTAATGGGATATTCATCATATCAGAAAGGCTACAAACTGTATAACATTTTAACTAACACTTTTTTTGTAAGCAGGGATGTCAAGTTTGTGGAGCATATATTTCCTTTCCAATTGCTCAAGGAAGGAAAATTGCAGATGTTTCCCAATGGTGTATTAGACTTTCCAGTCAATGATGATGCAAAGCCATTTCAGGACACATCCAGTCCAGATCAAACCACATCACCTGACAGTAATTCTTCTCTCACAGATGCAGACAATGGTGCTGAAGAGGTGACAATTCCTTCACCAGGCCCTTTGTTAATGGAAGATGCACAATATCAGCAGACTCAGATTCCAGAACATGGACCTTCCATTCATGATGATCATCAACTGAGAAAGTCAACCAGAACTACTAAAGAGCCCTTATAGATGCAATACTATGTCTGCAATGGATCTCTGATGATGTCAAATGGGGAGCAAACCTGCAAGTATCCTATGCAAAACTACCTGAATCACACTAGATTTTCTCCTAAGTTTCAAGCCTACCTTTCCAATATCACAGGTACAAGAGAGCCTCTAAGTTATGAGGAGGCTGCATCAGATCCAAAATGGCTGGAGGCTATGAATCAAGAGTTGAAGGCATTAAAGGATAATGGCACCTGGAGCCTGGTTGATCTACCAGCAGGGAAGACACCAATTGGATGCAAATGGGTGTTCAAGATAAAGTACAAAGCCAATGGGGAAGTTGAAAGATACAAGGCACGACTAGTTGCTAAAGGATACAACCAAATTGAAGGTCTTGATTACCAGGAAACCTTTTCTCCTGTAGTCAAGATGGTGACAGTGAGAGTCGCCATAGCATTAGCTGCTGCTCACAACTGGAATATATACCAAATGGATGTGTACAATGCTTTCTTGCAAGGTGATCTAACTGAAGAAGTTTATATGTGCATACCACAGGGCTTTCCCAGCCAGGGGGAGAAGATATATAGGCTGCATAAATTCCTGTATGGTTTGAAACAGGCCTCAAGGCAATGGAATCTAAAATTGACTGAGGCACTGATCAGATCAGGGTTTGTGCAGAGTCATTTTGATTATTCTTTGTTCACAAAGAAACAACAGTCAAAGCTAGTAATTGTACTAGTCTATGTAGATGATCTGTTGATCACTGGCAATGATCAAGGGCTGATTTCTGAGGCCAAAGGTATGTTACAAAGCAGTTTCAAAATCAAGGACTTAGGGGAATTAAAGTTCTTTCTTGGAATAGAAATAGCAAGATCTAATAGGGGAATACTGATGTGCCAAAGGAAGTTTGCTATAGAACTTATCACTGATCTTGGATTGTCAAGATCAAAGCCAGTGACTACACCCATGGAATGTAACCAAAGGTTTACAACAGAAGAATATGACCAATATATGAACCTTAGAGAAGATGAGAAACTAAGAGATCCAGGACCCTATCAGAGGTTGGTGGGAAAGCTATTGTATCTTACCAAGACTCGACCAGATATATGTTATGCAGTTCATGTCCTGAGTCAATTTATGCATTGTCCAAAGAAGTCTCATATGGATGCAGCTATAAGGGTTGTCAGGTACATCAAAGGAGCACCAGGACTAGGCTTGATGATGAGCTCAGAACAGTCTACTAAACTGACAACATTCTGTGATGCAGACTGGGCATCATGCCCAATCTCAAGGAGATCTGTAACAGGTTATGTGATGAAACTGGGAAACTCATTAATATCATATAAGTCTAAGAAGCAATGCACAGTGTCAAGGAGTTCAGCAGAGGCAGAATATAGAAGCATGGCAACAGGAGTTGCAGAAATTTCTTGGTTAACTGGACTCTGTGAGGAATTAGGAGCAGGGATTGAGTTACCAGTGGAGCTGCACTGTGACAGCAAATCAGCAATTCAAATTGCTATAAATCCCATATTCCATGAACGCACGAAGCATATAGAGATAGACTTGCACTTCATAAGAGAGAAGATCCAGCAGGGAATTGTGAAGGCAAAATATGTAATGTCAAAAGATCAAGAGGCAGATTTGTTCACAAAGGCATTGGGAAGATCACAACATGAATATTTGATGAACAAGCTAGGAGTGCTGAATCTATTTGCACCACCTAGCTTGAGGGGGAGTATTGAGGAGAGTAGCACTGCATGCAAGCCACGTGACTGTGTAGTTAGTAATAGTTAATTGTAGTTAGTTGTATAGTTAGATATGACTAATTATTGGATAGGTGGTTAAGTGGAAGTTAGTGGAAGAGTATAGTTAGTTAGTATAAAAGAGAGATTGTATAGAACATATCAGATACATTGAAAGAGCACTGCTCATTTTTCTCTTCTCTGAAAATTCTTTCCAGAATCTTCTTCAATTTCCTCCTGTTCTTCATTATCGATTGAGCTAAATCTCAATCTTCATCAGTATGGATTCTCACTTTTTAGTAGTAATAGTATTTTATGCTGAATGTTACGTTTTGGGAGCCTGGAGTTCTGAGTTTTCCTTGCAAATCGATCAGTATGAATTTGTTTGTGAACACACCAGACATTTCCTTTTGATACTCTACATTTAATTAATTTCTGTTGAGTTGTACTTAACTATTCGTTTAGGAAAAACGATTTTGTATCTTTTGATGTAATCGCTACTGATTCCATAAAGAGGATATGTAAGATCCATGAGTTGTGATTAAGCATTGAATCAGTACTCTTGCGTTGTTCTGCTACATTTCTTGACTAAGCACAGAACAGCTATTATGCTCAATTTTGTCTTGTACATTTTGCAGGTGTCAAACTCGACCATAGGGATCTACCATAAAGTGTAAGTCTCCTAATTTCATGCAATTTTGAAAAACTACAGATGCAATTTTTCTGAATACCTTTATATAAGCAGGTTTAATGTACAAGTAGCGGACGACGAGAAGTATCTTGGACTAAATAATGGATATACCAGAGCCGATGCTTACTGTGTCAGATGTGGAATGCTACTAGGGTGGAAACTTGTAAGATACTACGTAATAACAAAGAGGATTTGATTTTCGGATGTGCAGTTTTTATATTTTTTCATATACAGAATTTATTCCTTGCTCCAGATAGGAGTCCCCCAACCGATCGCGTATGTTAAAGAAGGAAGATTCTTAATGAAATTGTAAGTTTCTTACAAATGCAACTCTATGCATATCTGAATATGGTGTTAATACAAATTAGCATATTTGTGGCAGGGACAAGCTTATTTACTGGAATAATGATGATCAACTTGAAGATGAACAAGGTGAAGGCGCTAATGAACAGGTTTCTAATGATCAAGATGGAAGCGCTATTGAACAGGTTCCTAATGATCAAGATGGAGGCGCTATTGAACAGGATCCTAATCAAGATGTTGATGGAATGGATAACACTGATCCAGTTATATGAAACAACTAATGCAGACTTGATAACCACTGATCAAAATGTAGAAGCAGCTCGTTATGAGAAAAGAACTTCCACTGAATGCACTCACTAAAGCTCATATTCTTTAGGTATACTAATTCGTCATTGTGTGATACTCTTTCTTTTGTTTTGGGATTACAGACATACTATTACTTCAGATTGGACTAAAGCAATTGAAAATGTGAATATTGTCATCCAGAATAAGGGTGAACACTCATAGTCATCTTGGTTTCTGTTGTCACCTCTTTTTCTATGAATAGTGCTTGAAAAACTGTTTTAGTAAATGACCACAAGCATATGGTCAATTTATTTCCAGTGCTCATATTACACTGATTTGGGTTTTTCTGCTCTTTTGAAATTCAACCATTTTGATGCATTTCAAAGGTGTAACCTTCTGAAATTTAAAGCTGAATAGTCATTCGACAGGTGAATCAGTTAATTACCAACAACAGCGAGCCAGAATTCAACCATTATAATTTCTAGAAATTGAACTTTGTTCCTTGAATCTGCAATGAGAAATTACATTATCAAGACCTTAAGAACGACAACTAGAACAAAGCTGCTGAGAAACCAACACATAGACAACAGAATTTTCCAGAAAATCTACTATTACTACCAATACACTAACCTAAAATCACAAACTAAACAACCTAACCACCAAATCCATAGAGAGTCCTGCCCTGCCTCTTGAGTGCGTAAACAACATCCATAGCAGTAACAGTCTTCCTCCTGGCGTGCTCAGTGTAGGTAACAGCATCACGAATAACGTTCTCTAGAAAGATCTTCAGCACTCCACGTGTCTCTTCGTAGATCAGACCAGATATGCGCTTCACACCTCCCCTACGAGCCAACCGACGAATTGCGGGCTTCGTAATTCCCTGGATGTTATCCCTCAGCACCTTCCTGTGCCTCTTAGCTCCTCCCTTGCCCAATCCCTTTCCTCCCTTTCCACGACCAGACATTTTCAAACAGAAATTTGAAGATAAAAGAAGCTTCTAGGGTTTTAGATTTGAATTGAAATCAGAAATGAAATGTATTCGGCGACTTTAGAATTGACGGGTGGTGGGTATTTATATTTGGTGGATTTGGGCATCGTGGATTTCGTGGGCGGTTTGAAATGCGGCGGGGCTTAAATCGTAGCCGCTAAATTTTGGGGGGATTTGGTTGTTAATCGACGGATAATAATGGTGATCCGTGTGAGAGACGGAAACTGAATGTAAGTCGTTGATTGAAATATGATCTACGGCCCGGAGAGCAGCTTTGTGTATAGGTGCGGATTGTGCTTTTTGCATGAGATAAAAGAGGGTTACTTTGATGCGGAATCTAATTTTCTTCTATTCATATTTTGCTTAAGGAGAATTATTATTAACCGTAAAGAGGACAATTTACTGGGTGTAAAGAACTAGTGTTGTCGATTGATCGTTTCCTACTGAGAGCAGTTTATTATGGTAATAAATTACAGTAATCCAAATTGATCAGGGGTTAACATTTTCCTTTCAAATAGAATAATAATTGGCCTCATGAAAGTTTCCTAGTTCGTTATGTAAATGAAAAGTTAATCTTGTCAAATATAGGCATGTCGAAAGTTGGTAAAAATTTATCCAATTCTGATATTTATACCAAATTCAATGAACAAATAATATATGTGTTCGCAAATATTATTATCACTAAATTATTAGTTAATTAATAAATATTTTTACTTTAATTATTTCTTAATCATGGTAAATTAGTATAATTTGATATAAACACCAAATACAAATAAGTTTTTACTATAAAATATCTAAATTCTAATATGATTCATTTTGTGAAAAAAATGTTAAGCATTTGTGTTAGAACTCCTCATCCAACAAATTGTTTTTATTTAACTTCTAAACATCCTTTAAATACTTATAAAAGTTATGAAATACTTTTGACACAGTTTTTAAGTATATAACTTCTTCTTTTTAAGAAGAAAAAAGAATATTTTGAACTCACACACAAAAAGTGAATAATATTAACCTTCTTAAACAGAAAGTACATGAATTTTAAGCTAGACAAGCATCCAAAAAAAAAGCGACATGGGCTTGTATTAGTGCGGTAGAAATGATACTAGATAATCACCTTTGTGCCCTATGTTTAAAATTTCAACAATAGGATTAGTAAGGCAAGTTTAGCCTGATTTGTATTGTCTTGGTTCTATGCCTTTGGAAAAATATCCACACGGCTATGAGATTATATGCCCTCGCGAGACTTTGCCGGCAGCTACACCATGAATCCTCTACATGAGGCTGCCATCGTAAGGAAATGTGAGGTGCAGAGAAGTGATTATATAGCCAAGGCATATGGGTAACAATACTGGTGCTATTGTCCCCCTTATATGTACTTTTCTTAATTGTTGTATTTTTCTTTTATTTTATTAAAAAAAACTAGCCCTAGGCGCTTGCCTAACGGATTGCAAAAAAAAAAATCAACAAATCAAAAAGGAATTTTTACCTTCCTGTACACTATTTAAAACTTTATTACCCTCTCTATTCAAATTTCAATTTAATTACATGGTCATATACAACTTACCAATTATATACAAATAAATTTTAAATGAGATCCCTTTATAATATTAGAAATTGAATAAGGAATATCAGTTATTTCTTTATCCCTTTATATTTGCCCACTCTCACTCTCTCCGTATCTCTCTCTTTCTCTCTCTCCTCTATCTACTCTCTTTCTCTATTTATTTCCCCATTCTTTCTTCATTTGTTGTTCTCTGTTCTTTTTATATTTTCTTGTTGTATAGAGTTTTAATGGAATTCAACAATGGATTTCAATCATTTTAACTTAGCATTTTCTTTTCATGTTGCACAATTGGTGTTCAATTGAAATTGAATCAATAAATATTGAAGGTGACTCTCCACCATTGATAGCCATTAAAAAGTTTTGAAGCTTTGAAATCGAATTTGGATTTTCAAAAATCATAATTTGTTTGGATTGGGTGTTCTTACAAACAATTAAGAATATGATTTTGAGTTTATATCTCAATTTTGAGGGTGCTTGGTGAATATTAGACTTAATTTTGGCTGAATTTGATATTGAAACTCGAAGAGGAAGAAGAAAAACACTTTTTTTTTGTAATAAAGGATTTTATTCAATCACAAACATACCAAGTACTATTACAACGAGAGGTCAGTTTAGGTAACATAGTGCCTAGTCTGTCTCTTTCCGGTACATGGATACAAAAGCGGTAGGGGAAACATAAGTAAGCAAAACACCAAAAACGTCCAGATTACATCCATTTTTAGCTAATAGATTCGCTACTCCATTAGTCTCTCTAAAACCATGCTTTAGAGGAGGATATTAACTTCGGTATTGATTTTGTGTCGGGCACTCAGCCCATTTATATTACACTGCATCGTATGGCACCGGCGGAGTTAAAGGATTTGAAGGAACAACTTTACGAACTCCTCGATAAGGGGTTTATTCAGCTTAATGTGTCACCTTGGGGTACACCAGTTCTATTTGTGAAGAAGAAGGATTGCACTATGAGAATGTGCATTGATTATTGGCAGTTGAACAAAGTCACAATCAAGAACAAGTATCTTTTGTCGCGTATTGATGATCTATTTGACCAACTTCAGGGAGCAAGGGTGTTCTCCAAGATTGATTTAAGGTTAGGGTATCACCAGTTGAAGATTCGGGACTCAGATATTCTTAAGACAGCTTTCATCGGGATCCGATATGGTCATTATGAGTTCCTTGTGATGTCTTTTGGGCTAACTAATGCCCCAGCAGCGTTCATGCGTTTGATGAACATCGTGTTTTATCCTTATCTCGGCTCGTTCATTATCAAAAAGGGGGAATTCGTTAGCCCAAGAATAGGTAAAGTATTGAAGAATGACAAATAAAATCAGTCATGGACCAAGTCCATCGGGTGAAGCACAGTGTTTGTCAATCTATACATGTGAGATGCACGTGAAGGAGATAAGTTTCATTGATCAAGAAGAAATATCTCCTGAACTGATCGAAAAGGTTGCATATGGGATAAGGAGGTAAAGTCTCCTTATGAGAAGAGAACACAGACCCGGATAAAGGATAGGGTTGGAGTTTGTGTTGATCAAGGACTCAACTTCATTGGAAGATCAGCAATTGAGTCTCAATCAAACTCTAATTACTAACTCTTTAAATAACAGTGATTATTCTCTTTTACAGGATTGCACAAATGCAGAAGTTAAACTAAGTTGAGTGCAAAAGAGCGAGGCAATTTTGCAAGCAATTTATGTGAGATTTGAGTGTGCATTCCTGAAGCTACTTGGACAAGATAGAAGAACCAATTTCATTGTGTCTTTCTTTTATTCTAGTTCAATTGTAGTAGGTGATTTAAAGTTGTATCTTTCAACTTTCATAGAAGCATTTGTACTAGGTACTTTGAAGTGTTCAAGTTATAGGCTAACTTGAAGGTGTCACAACAATTGAGGCTGTGTGCTACACGTGGATTAGAGTTAATCCTTAGGTTTACAAAAAGTTTTTGTAAATGTTATTTTGGCTCAGTAATTTTAGTGGAAGATTGGGAAAATCCTACTGAGTAGTACGTCGTGCTTTTTTCACCTTTTGAGCCAGGTATTTTCTATGTAAAAATTTCTGTGTTCTTTATTTTATGTACTATTAATTCCGCAAACAGTAGTAGTAAGTACACCTAGAAGAATCAGGTTCTTCTAAAGCAAAAATTGGGTACCACACAAATCACTCCACCCCCCCCCCCCTCTTGTGTGGTATTGACGTTTAGAACATCAATTAGTATCAGAGCAGGTTATCCTTGAAAAGGCTAACACCTTAGGAAAAGATCAACATAAATGCACCACCTGGGAACCGGGAAGGGCAATCTACTACTAGGCCTTCACTCTTCAATGATCAATACTATTCGTGGTGGAAGAACAGGCTGAGGGATCACATCATAGGACAAGACTATGAACTGTGGGACATAGTCACTGATGGTCCTCTATCAACTATAAAGAAGAATGCTGAAGGAGAGGATGTGCCAAAGACAAGAGCTGATTGCACTGCTGAAGACCTGAAGAAGTGGGAGAAAAATACTAAGGTCAAGAAATGGCTTTTGTGTGGACTAGGTCCAGATGAGTACAATAGAATTCAAAGTTGTACCACTACTAAGGAAATTTGGGACACCTTGCAAGTGGCTCATTAAGGAACACCTCAAGTGAATAGGTACAGAGGAACACTGCTGTATTCTCAATATGAGAATTTTACTATGAAGGAAGGAGAAACTATCCAAGAGATGTATACTAGGTTCACTACAGTGTAAGATAAACTTAAATCTCTTGGAAGAATTATCCTTGAAGAAGACAAGGTTGAGAAAATCTTGAAAAGGGTTCTACTAGTTTCATGGGAAAGCAAAATCACTGTTATTCAGGAATCTAAGAATATTGCTACCCTCAAGCTGGATGAACTGATTGGAAACCTTACTGCTAATGAACTAAGAAGGCAAACTATGAAGATAGATACACCCAAGAAGGACAGAAGCCTAGCTCTCAGAATTGCTGAAGGTTCAGATCTGGAGGATGATGAGATGTCTATGATCACTAGAGATTTCATAAAGTACCTGATGAGAGGAAAGGGTTCTTCAAGAGGTACAACCTTCAACAAGCCAAAGGATCCTGAGAAACAGACGAATGAGGGTTGCTACAAGTGTGGTAAGATTGATCACATGATCAAAAACTGTCCTCAATAGGAAATTGACTGGAATAAAGAAAGGGCTAAATGAAGGAACATGTTCAACCAAAAAGGAACAAAGGCTCAACAAAGGCTATGGTTGTTGCCTAGAAAGAAACATCAGATGAGGACTCAGAAGGTGAAGCTGAATAAGAACATGCTCTTATGGCTATTGGAGAATCAAATGATGAACAAGAGGTAAGTATTCTTCATCTCAAAGACAAGATTAAATTTCTATCTAAAGAAAGGTTATCTGAGTTGTTACTAGACTTCATTGATGAGTCTGAAATAATCAACAATGAAAAGGAAGATCTGTCTAGGGGATGTGTGATCCTAAAAGTAAAATGCAAAAGTCTAGAGTCCAGGGATAATGAGAGTGAATGAAAAAATGCTGAGTTGAAGAACCAGGTTCTTGAACTTGACACTAGTGTCCTAGAACTTAGGTCAAAAAATCTAAAACTGAATCTAGGAATAGGAAAGAAGAAAGTTGATCTCACCTATCCCACTCTAGAGGAAAACTTAGGAAAAATGAAGGATGAATTGTATAAGAAGGATGAATTGATTAAAGTCTTAAGAGAAGATCTAGGAAAGGTGAAACATGAACTAGACAGAACTTGCAAATGGAACAAGACTTCTGATGCACTTTCTTGGTTGCAAGAGCATCATAACAACAATAAAAGAGGACTTGGCTATGGGACTCAAGCACCAAAATGGGACCCTAAAAGCAAGTACCTCACACTTCCTGAGAATAAGATCTGCACCCACTGTGGCAAGACTGGTCATTACAAAAATGAATGCAATGCAAAAGAAAAGGCCAGTCAAAAGAACAAAAATTTTGTTCAAGAAAAGAACAAGCTATCTGGGTGGACTAGAAGAAATCTGATTTATCCCTTTGCCCATAGAAAGGGACCCAAACTAGTTTGGGTTCCTAAGACTAACCCCTGATTTCTTTTTGTAGGTCCAAGTGAAAGGGAGGATCCAAATATGGTATATGGATAGTGTTGCTCAATACATATTACTGGGGAACAAGGACCACTTTCTTTCACTTGAGGACTTAAAAAGAGGAAATGTCTCCTTGGGTAATGGAAAGAAAGGAACATGAAGATGAAGCCATTAGATTGGTAAAATACTTGACTGAAGCCTCAGCTCAAGTCAAAATGGCACCAACAGAAGGAACAGGTGATGGAACAGGTTCTTCCATCCAGGGCACCCTGATGGGGGTAACTAATCAAAGAGGAACTTAAATAAATCCCTTAAAGGAACTTGTTCATGAACATGTTCCTCAGCAGCAGAACATGGGAGAAACATCTAGCAGAAACCAGTTGGTTGTGAAACCTCACAAGTATCAAAGTTCTCATCCCCTTGAGAACATTATCACTGATCCAACATATGGATTCACAACTAGATCACAATTAAAGAATATGTGTGCTTTTGATGCTTTTTGTCAGTTATTGAACCTAAAAATGTTGGTGAGGCTTTGCAAGATACAGATTGGGTGATTGTTATGCAAGATGAACTCAACTAGTTTGAAAGAATTCAAGTTTGGCATCTAGTTCCAAGACCCAAGGACAGATCAATCATTGGTACAAAATGGGTCTTCAAAAATAAACTTGATGAAGATGGAACAATTACAAGAACAAAGCAAGGCTGGTGTTTCAAGGTTACAGCCAAGAGGAGGGCATAGACTATGATGAGACTTTTGCTCCAGTTGCAATACTAGAGGCAATTAGACTCCTCATAGCCTTTGCAGCACACATGGAATTTATTCTTCATCAAATGGATGTCAAAAGTGCCTTCCTGAATGGGTACCTAAAAGAAGAAGTTTTTGTAAAACAACCTCCAGGGTTTGAGAGCAAGGAATGTCCTGAGCATGTGTACAATTTAGACAAGGCTCTCTATGGGCTTAAGCAAGCACCAAGAGCATGGCATGAAAGATTGTCCAAATTCCTGCTGGAACATGGTTACAAAAGAGGTAAAATTGATAGTACCTTATTTTTAAGAGAAAAAGGTAAGGATCTCCTTGTTGTATAAATATATGTCGATGACATAATCTTTGGGGCCACCACTGATAAGTTAAGTAAGGACTTTGCAAAATTAATATGGAGTGAGTTTGAAATGAGCATGATGGGTGAGCTTAACTTCTTCTTAGGATTACAAATCAAACAAAGTCCTAGTGGAACCACGATCCATCAGCAAAAGTATGCAAATGAGCTAATCAAAAAGTTTAAAATGGAAGAATTCAAAGAAATAAACATACCCATTGCAACTGCTACTAAATTAGATATTAATGAACCTGGTTCATCAGTTGATCAATAGTTGTATAGGGGTATGGATTGTTCACTTCTGCATCTTACTGCTAGCAGACCTGACATTGTTTTCAGTGTAGGGCTTTGTGTTCGCTTTCAGGTAAATCCTAAAGAATCTCACCTGACTGATGTCAAAAGGATACTAGGATACTTGAAAGGCACTACTAATTTGTGTTTCTGGTATCCCAAAGGTAGCAATTTTAATCTTGTTGGATATGCTGATGCTGATTATGCAGGTTTTCTAGTGGATAGGAAGAGCACCTCAGGTATGGAACACTTCCTTGATTCATGCCTTGTGCCATGGGCTACCAAAAATCAAAACTCAATGGCCTTATCTACTGCTAAAGCTGAGTATATTGTTGTTGCATCTTGTTGTGCTCAATTGCTATGGATCAAACAACAGCTGGTAGATTTTGGTATTGAAGTTGGTTGTATTCCAATATTCTGTGATAATACTAGTGCTATAAGTATGACAAAGAACCATGTTAATCATAAGAGGACTGAGCACATAGATGCTGTAAGCACGTAATTTTTGCCCAATGAGAATTACTCCCAAAAAATTCAAAATAAAATAATTTTTTAGTTTGTTTGCAATTGTTGTGAATTTAGTGTCTTTTTTTTCATGTTTATTTGTTAAATTAATAATATAAAAAAATACGTCGCATTTGCATTTAGGATTTAATTCTACAATTAGGAGTAATTAATTTTATCTTACAAAATAAAAATTACAAAAATAGGCATCTTTTGCATTTTAGCCTTTAATGTCCAAATTGTGTGATTGTATTTTAATTGTCATTTAAATTTATGTGACAATTATTATTATTATTTAATTAGTATTTTAAGATAATTTTGGTTTTTATAAATTAATCTTAGTATTTTGGTTTTATTAATTAGGAATTTGAATAATAGAGAAGAACAAAATAGAGAAAATTTGGATTTTGGCCATCTTGCAAATTAAGTTACAAGCCCAAACCAAAGCACCCTTACCCAACCCAAAACCCTTTGGCCCAAAAAAAAAAGAAAATTTCAGATTTTTAACCAAAAATAATCATAATCACATAACATAAAGTAGTGGGGGGGCAAGGGAATTAAGGAAGAAAATAAGGAGAGCAAAATATGGATTAGTGAATTTTCTTTTAAATTAAAAAATATTTTCTTTTTAATAAAAAATCTAAAAAATTTCGAAATTCTTGCCTATAAATAGAAGAGAAGATTTATGAAAAAGGAGCAATCTGCGTCCTTCTCGACTTCAGCACTTTGAGTTCACTTCTTTTTTTTTGTTCTTTTCTTCTTTTCTTTATTCT
>MDKF010542207.1:0-15323 GCA_026770625.1 Nicotiana glauca
CCCCCCGTTCGGTCAGCTCTCTCAGAGATGAACACCTCCCACCAAACCCTAGTCGCCATTGAACACCTTCGCCTGAAACCCGGTGGCAACAATGTTGCCGGCCACCCAAATAACACTATTGAACCCCTTAACCACCCCCTCCACGAATCCCTGCTCCATTTACCTCGAATCATCCTATAGCTTCTCGAATCTTCAATCGAAGATTCGAGCAAACCCTAAACCTACCCCAATAAGTCCCAAACTCACACCACGGTAACCCCGGACCTCCCTCGTTCCTAAACCATAATTGATTTCCCTCGAATCATGCTAAAACGGTTCGAATCCCAAATCGAACCAGAAACCCTAGACGAGACCAAACTGGGCTTTGTCCAAAAATAGGGGAAATTTGGGTGTCTAATCGACCTTAGTCGAAGTGTTCTCAGTCGAGAACACTCGATTAAGGTCCGTTCGACCTCAAAAGTTCGGGTCTGAGTTCAAGCTTGAATTCGTTTGGTTTCTGATTTCTTGAGGTATTTTTCCTCTCTTTTGTTTGTTCTATTTTGGTTTATTATTATTTATTTATGTTGTTGTATTAGTTTTCTTTTCGATTTTTGTCAAACATCTTCTCCTCCTTCAGCGGACCTTTTATTTTGTCCAAGTTTTCTGTTCATTGATTATGTGTTATAATTTGTGTAATCGATTCAATAAGTATCGTCGATTAGTATGTTATGCTTGAAAGTTAGACAAACATGATAATAGTCTATTTTTGTTCATTCCAGTAGGTGTCCCAACCTGTTTCTTTTCTGTTCTAATGGTGTGTTAAAAATGAACCTGGTAATATATTTGAACTTAGGACTGAGCCTGTAGGCATATTCAGTTCATTGAACTGAATGGTTTGCTCATTTGTTTGGCAAATCCCCTTAAAAGCTCTGTTGATTGTTTTTTTTCCGTGTTCCAATTCAATTAGGTGTATGATCATATAGTTGATTCCAGTGTTGCTTGTGTTATGGACTCCATGCTCGTTCATTTGGTCTGAGTTGATCAAGACTGGTTCCCAGTATGATTAGCTCATTCCACTATGAACAGATGCTATGTGAGCTAATTTAGGTTTTGATTATTGTGTGAAATTGATTAGGCATTGGTTATAGCTGATACCAGGGTAATTTAATACATATTAAAAAAGGTCAGGGTAGTATAGTAGTTCAGGGTATCCTTGGGGGGTAAATTGGGTAGTTTAACCTTAGATAATTAACAGAGGATTAGAAATAGTTAAGGGGCTGCTAAAGGATTGAATAGAGACAAAGGTTAGTGGACTTGGATAAGTTAAAAGATAATGTTAAGTGGGATTAAATAGTTAAAAGATACCAATAGTGGAAGACAACTTTCTGATTTTAAGGCCTAAAATAAGGAGAAAAAAGGTAGGAGAGGAGATATAAAAGGGAGAATAAATTCTGAAAAAGGGGTGGTTTTTTGAAGGCTGAAAATCAGTTTCTGAGAGAGTTTTAAGATATCATTTTAAAAGTTATTAAAGAGAGCATTTTGAGAGGTTTTAAGGGGTCAGTTAGTTCAACTACTACTCTCCCATTGAAAAACTGAAGAGAACTTCAGCTTTAATTGTCAAGTTATAGTTTCGAGTTCAGCTTTGGGTTACTGGATTCCAGGGGGTGTCTCTGATTGTATTTCGATTGCTATTTGTTTGCAATTAAAGAATTTGGGGTCAGTTACTAGTTGTTGTGATTCAGTGGATTGCTGGGGTTTCATTTTGGTGTTTCGAGTGTTGTGTTGGCTGTGTTAAACTGATGTTGTATTGTTGTTGTATTGTTGCTGCTGACCATTCCTTTCTCTATTTCAATTCAAATTCCAGAAATTTCAAGCAGTTAGTTTAAGCGTACTGGCACAACACCACTATCAGACCAGATCTAAGGGACCGATACCAGAAATAATGTCTAGTCCTGATAGAGAAGGAAATCTTGAGGTAGAAGAGGTAGATGTACAAGCAATGAAAGATAAGGTGTACAAATTGAAACAGCAGATGCCCGAGATGTACCAAGCTTGGACAAGCGGTCAGCCAGCACCACCTTATCCTGCTAACCCCACTTTTCTCCCGACACCTGCCCAATCTCCGAAACGGCTTGTTTCAGACTCATCAATCAACTTTCCTATATATCAACAGCACCAGACAACCAGCTCCCGGACACCCCAAATGCCAAAAACAAACCCATACCCACCACCACCAATTACCCCTATTTTCGTGGCACCTCCACCAGCCACACTCCACAGATCTTCCAGCGAACCAGTGTTCCAAAATCAGGATCATCAGTATTATCCTCCTGAACCCACCTTCAAAGCATCTGAACCTTACCCATTCCCTCTTCAGCCTGATAACCCAGAAGCACCCGAAAAATAGAACAAGAATCCCGAGCAGGAAGAAATGGCTCGGAAAGTAAAAAGCCTAGAGCAATATTTCCAAAATATGCAGGGTCTGGGTGGCCAAGTCAGCGTGGCATATAAGGATTTATGCCTATTTCCAGATGTTCAGTTGCCAGCTGGGTTCAAGATGCTAAGTTCGATCTGTATGACGGGCATGGTGATCCAATGGCACATTTGCGAGGGTTTTGTAGTAAGATGAGAGGAGCAGGCAAAAAACATGAGTTGCTAATGGCATACTTCAGCCAGAGTTTGAGCGGGTCTGCATTGGAGTGGTACACACGCCAAGATCATGGTAGATGGTACACCTGGGATGACTTGGCACAAGCATTTGCCGGCCACTTCCAGTATAATTTGCAAATCATTCCAGATTGTTTGTCATTAATAAAGTTGGAGAAGAAACCTGGGGAGAGTTTCAGGGAGTACGGCTTCCGTTGGAGAGAACATGCCGCAAGGGTAGATCCCCCAATGAAGGAAGGAGAGATGGTCGATTACTTTCTGCAAGCTTTGGAGCCAACTTACTTTGGTCACTTAGTGACGGTGATTGGCAAATCGTTCAATGAAGTTGTGAAAATGGGCGGTATGATTGAAGAGGGACTCAAGTCTAATAAAATAATGAGTTACTCGGCAATCAAAGCCACCACTCAAGCTATCCAGAGTGGCATAGGAGGTGTGCTCGGGAAAAAGAAGAAAGAAGAAGTCGCGACAGTCGAAGCAGGAAATTGGTCCGGATCTAGAGGTCCTTTACCCTACTACCAGACCAGACCCCACCACCCGAGCTACCCATACAACCCATATATCCCCCTACAACCATACTACCAAAGCCACATTTTTCCGTCCATCACGCCCAAACATATACCTAGCCACCAGTTCATCAGCAATGGCGTGCACCGGCTGCCCAAAATACATACCCACCCCCACAAAACACATATCCACCCCCAAGGGCCTATAGAAATCCTCCAGGGTCGGGTTTCCGTGGGAATCAAGCTTTCAGGAATGAGAGGGTACAGAAGCAGATAACATTTACTCTGCTGGGAGAAGCCTATACTACTCTGTTTCACAAATTGAGGCAGTTAGTCCCGTTGAGCCCAAATTGCCAAATCCCCTTCCCAGAAATATGGACGATTCAATAAGCTTTGAATATTGTTCGGGGGCTCCCGGACATGATACTAAGAAATGTTGGAATTTGAAGACTGTCGTGCAAGATCTTATTAACACAAATAGGATCGAGGTTCAGGCATCAGAGGTGCCCAACATCAATCAGAACCCGTTGCCGGCACACCATGAGGCCCACATGATCGAACTAGTGCACGAAGGAAGGGAGCTCAAGAAACCCTCACAAATAGTAATAACGATCCGTGCCAGCCCAAAAAAAAGTCGACCTGTGGATTGGAAAGGATAGACAGTAAGCCAGTGGTGGTGATGAGGAACAGTTCGTCCGTTGCTGCAAAGAAGTCAGAGCCGGTCAAGGTAGTGCTGCAGGGAGTATCAAGCACACATGTGGTAGTTGTGAAGGGATTCCACATAGAACCAGTTGTTATCAGGCCAGTAAAGCAGTTGCCGATAATTAGGGAAAAAGTCGTGCCATGGAACTACAGTCAAGTGACGGTGATGCATAAGGGAAAGGAAGTTGTGGAAGAAGTATGTGAGGCATAGGGGTTAACTCGTTCGGGAAGGTGCTTTGCTCCCGTAGAATTAAGAAGGGCCAATCCTGTAGCGATAAAGAAGCCAGTGACGGAGGAAGAAGTGGAGGAGTTTTTGAAGAAGATGAAGGCCCAAGATTACTCCATTATGGAGCAGCTGAGGAAAACCCCGGCACAGATCTCATTGCTATCATTACTAATCCATTTAGACGAGCACCGCCGGGCATTGATGAAAATTCTGAATGAAGCCCATGTGCCGGATAAGATCTCTGTGAACCATCTAGAGAAAATAGCAAACAAAATTTTTTAGGTGAACCGGGTGACATTTTCTGACGATACGTTGCCCGTGGAAGGTACAGAGCATAATAGAGCTCTCTATTTGACCGTGAAATGTGAAGGCTCGGTAGTCACTCGAGTATTGATCCATAATGGATCCAGTGCCAATATTTGCTCATTGTCCACCTTGAACAAGCTGACGGTTGATAACGATAGAATTCACAAAAACAGCATCTGCGTTCGAGGGTTTAATGGTGGTGGTACAGACACAGTGGGTGACATCATACTTGAATTGACAATTGGCCCAGTCGAGTTCACCATGGAGTTTCAGGTGTTAGACGTTGCAGTGTCGTATAATCTTCTGTTGGAGCGACCATGGATTCACGATGCCAAAGCAGTACCTTCTACACCGCACCAGATGGTTAAGCTCGAGTGGGATAGACAAGATATCGTAGTGGATGGGGAAGACAACACATGCGCTGTAAGTGATGCCATCATACCCTTCATAGAGACTGATGATGACAAGGGGCTGTGGGTTTACTAGGTTTTCGATACGGTCTCAGTGGACAAAATTCCTGAGGGTGGAAGCATCCTACTTCCTAGAATAGCGGCTGAAACTGTCATGGTGGCCTCGGAGATGTTAAAGAACGGGTTTGTGCCAGGCAAAGGTTTAGGGGTTGATCTTCAGGGTATTATTCAACCGGTTTCTTTGCCCAAGAATCTGGATACATTTGAGTTGGGGTTCAAGCCTACAGCGGCGGATGTGCGACGGGCCAAGAAGATGAAGAAAAGGGCATGGGTCCTTCCCAAGCCAATCCCACGCTTGTCCCGATCTTTTGTGAGGCCGAGCATCAAAAGGCAATTGCTATCCCAGGTTACAGGGCCACTGATTGGAATAAATAGAGGTTTAGATGAAGTTTTTGAAAGATTATTCGCTGAAGTCAACATGGTAGAAGCTGGGGAAGGATCCAGCAAGGCAGATGTGCAGTTTGTAGGGCCTAAGGCCAAGGTCAACAATTGGATGGCTACTCCTCTGCCCATGCGGAGGGAGTCTTGGTTGTAGGCTTTGATTTTTCCTTCATGTTTAGCTAGATTATTCTAGGGTTGTAATCCAATTTTCTTTTATTTTGTACTCGTCAAAAGTGTGAAACATTGTTATCCCGTACTTCAACTAATGAAAGTTTCTTCTTTACTCTTTATTTGGTTTTAATTTTGTTTTCTTCTTTCCTTTTTTGAACAGTTCTCTTTATACTAGTCTTAATGACATGGCATGCACGACGGATCTTCAACCTAGTCTAAAAAATCAATCTAATTCCGAACTAGTAGTACAAGAGGTAGAATATGATGATGAGTCGGAATACGATGAGGATGAAGGCTTCGAGGAAATTAACAGAGAGTTAAGCCAATTTGAAGAGAAATCCAAGCCCAACTTAAATGACACGGAAGCCATTAATCTGGGGGATGCGGATGACGTTCGGGAAACTAAAATAAGCATCCACATTGAATCAAACATCAGGGAAGAATTAATCAAAGCACTTTTTGAGTTCAAGGATGTTTTTGCATGGTCATACGATGACATGCCGGGCTTGAGCACCGATTTAGTGGTTCACAAGTTACCCACTGACCCGGCATGCCCTCCCGTCAAGCAAAAATTGAGGAAGTTCAAAATAGACATGAGTGTGAAGATTAAGGAAGAAGTAACCAAGCAGCTAAATGCAAAGGTTATTCGGGTCATTCGATATCTTGATTAGTTGGCTAATGTGGAGCCAGTGCCGAAGAAAGATGGAAAAATCCGGGTATGTGTCGACTACCGCAATCTGAATAGAGCAAGCCCAAAGGATAACTTCCCGTTACCCAACATCCATATCTTGATCGATAATTGTGCCAAGCGTGAGATCGGGTCTTTTGTGGATTGCTATGCGGGGTATCATCAAATTTTGATGGACGAGGAAGGTGCAGAGAAGACGGCTTTCATCACGCCATGGGGAACTTATTGCTATCAGGTGATGCCATTTGGTTTGAAGAATGTTGAAGCAACATACATGAGGGAAATGACTACTGTGTTTCATGATATGATACACAAAGAGATTGAGGTATACATGGATGATGTGATTATAAAATCCAAGCCGCAGGCAGACCACGTAAGAGACCTAAGGAAGTTTTTCCAAAGACTTCGAAGGTACGATATTAAGCTCAACCCTGCTAAATGTGCGTTTGTTGTTCCATCTAGAAAGCTATTAGGATTCATAGTCAGTCGGCAAGGCATTGAGTTGGAACCGTCAAAGATCAAGTCCATCCAAGAATTACCACCGCCGAAGAACAAAACAGAAGTAATGAGTCTGTTGGGAAGGTTGAATTATATCAGCAGGTTTATCGCTCAACTCACAGCGACTTGTGAACCCATTTTTCAGCTACTGAAGAAAGATGTTGCGGTAGAATGGACGACAGAATGTCAGGGGGCATTTGACCCGATCAAGGGGTATTTATCAAATCCACCTGTGTTGGTTCCACCCGAGGCAGGGAGACCGCTGATTCTTTATCTAATGGTCCTAGAGAATTCATTTGGTTGTGTACTGGGGCAACACGACATCACAGGAAGGAAGGAGCAGGCTATCTATTACCTCAGCAAGAAGTTTACGGTTTATGAGGTTAAGTACACTCAACTTGAGAAGACATGTTGCGCCCTAACTTGGGTGGCACAAAAGTTGAAACATTATCTGTCATCATATACTACTTATCTCATTTCACGCTTGGATCCATTGAAATATATCTTCCAAAAGCCTATGCCCACAGGGAGGTTAGCGAAATGGCAGATATTACTCACAGAATTTGACATCGTCTATGTGACGAGGACGGCCATGAAAGCCCAAGCATTGGCCGATCACTTAGCTGAGAATCCTGTTGATGAAGAATACGAGCCTTTGAGGACGTATTTTCCAGATGAAGAAGTGATGCATATAGAGGAGTTAGAACTGACTGAGGAACCAGGGTGGAAGCTTTTCTTCGATGGGGCTGCGAATGCGAAAGGAGTTGGAATAGGAGCGGTACTTATTTCTGAAATAGGACATCATTATCCTGTTACAGCTCAGCTACGTTTCTATTGTACCAACAACATGGCTGAGTATGAGGCATGCATTTTGGGCCTACGGTTAGCCGCAGATATGGATGTCCAGGACGTCTTGGTCTTGGGAGACTCGGACCTCTTGGTGCATCAGATTCAAGGTGAATGGGAAACACGGGATTTAAAGCTTATACCATATCGACAATGTTTGCACGATCTGAGCAAGCGATTTCGATCAGTGGAGTTCAGACACATCCCAAGAGTTCACAATGAGGTTGCCGATGCTTTGGCCACTTTAGCATCGATGTTGCACCACCCAGACAAAATTCATGTTGACCCGTTGCATATTCAGGTTCGTGATCAGCATGCCTATTGCAACATGGTAGAGGAAGAAATGGATGGCGAGCCATGGTTCTATGATGTCAAAGAATACCTCAGGATGGGGATATACCCGGAGCAGGCCACCGGAGATCAAAAAAGAGCCATTCGGCGATTGGCAAATGGATTTTTCCTCAGTGGAGGAGTGCTGTACAAAAGAACCCCAGATTTGGGTTTGCTGAGATGTATAGATGCTGGTCAAGCCACGACAGTGATGACAGAGGTACATGCTGGAGTTTGTGGGCCACATATGAGCGGATATGTATTGGCGAAGAAGATTCTTCGAGCAGGGTATTATTGGCTCACTATGGAGCGTGATTGTATCAATTTCGTGCGGAAATGCCATCAGTGTCAGATACACGGAGATCTGATTCATTCTCCACCAACAGAATTACACACGATGTCAGCACCATGGCCTTTGTTGCATGGGGCATGGATGTCATTGGACCCATCCAGCCGGCAGCTTCCAACGGTCATAGGTTCGTTCTGGTAGCCATCGATTATTTCACCAAGTGGGTTGAAGCTAAAACTTTCAAGTCGGTAACCAAGAAAGCAGTGGTGGATTTTGTTTATTCCCATATCATCTGCAGATTTGGGATCCCAAAGGTGATAATCACGGATAATGGTGCTAATCTTAACAACAGTTTGATAAAAGAAGTATGTCAACAATTTAAGATTACACACCATAATTCCACCCCGTATCGTCCCAAAGCGAATGGAGCGGTCGAGGCAGCCAACAAGAACATAAAGAAGATATTGAGGAAAATGGTAGAAGGGTCCACACAATAGCATGAAAAGTTGTCGTTTGCATTACTGGGTTATCGCACTACTTTTCGTACTTCAGTAGGTGCAACTCCTTATTTGTTTGTATACGGAACTGAAGCAGTGATACGGGCAGAAATTGAAATTTTGTCTCTCCGAATTGTCGTTGAGGCTGAGATTGATGACGATGAGTGGGTCAAAGCCCAATTGGAGCAATTGAGTTTGATTGATGAAAAGAGATTGGCAGCAATGTGTCATGGCCAATTATATCAAAAGAGGATGGCAAGAGCATACAATAAGAAGGTGCGCTCCAGGAAATTTGAAGTAGGACAACAAGTGTTGAAACGGATCCTTCCACATCAGGCTGAAGCAAAGGGCAAGTTCGCCTCGAATTGGAAAAGACCCTTTATTGTGACCAGAGTGCTATCCAATGGCGCTTTATGCTTGACAGATGTCGAAGGAAGATGTATCGACATGGCTATCAATTCTGATGCAATCAAGAGATATTATGTATGATTTCTTGGATTGTAATTGTTGATTGTTTGTTTGTTTGTTTGTACTTGGCATTTATCGGAGAATGAAATGACGGAGGTAATTTGTTCTTCTATCCAAACACTTTAACCTTTGTCTACCTTTTTGAGCCTTATTTATTCTTTCATACCCCTATCTTGGAATCGTTAATAAAATTGAAAAAAAAAAAGAAAAAAAAGAAAAAAAATAGCAACAAAACAAAAGAAAAGTCACAAGAAAGAAAACAAAGGAATCATGGGAACTACGTTTGACCTGATTCCTCAAAGAGGATACGTAGGCGCCTCACGGCTCGGTCATGACGTAATAAAAGTCGAAAGATACCCAAGCAAGAAACTGGGGCAGAAGTTATGTTTTTAAGTTACGGGAAAGAAATTTGCTTCCAAGAGTTGTAACGTTTTACTCATCAAAATTATTTTAAAACTCGTGATACCCTTTTCTTTTAAGCCATATACTAAGAATTTCAATCCCCAGCTGATGTCCAAAGACCTCCTGATCAGTATCCGAGAAGTACCAAGTCAGGCAAATGGAAGTCGGGAATAACACTCTGATCCCCAGGGAAAGAGGATCACAGGCTGAAGAGAATTGATAGCCAAAGAATCCTCGGCAGAGAGAGTCTTATCGGTAACACTCCAATCCCCAATTGAGAAAGATAAAATGAGAGAGTCTTATCGGTGAAAACCTTCACGGGCACCATAAGGCGACGTCAGATGAGAGAAATGAGAGATTCTTATTAGTGAAAACCCCTCAAAGGGCACTATGAGGTGACAAGGAGTTAAAAAGGGGAAAACGAGATAAGATCGACAAAAAGGATCCGTCAAGGCATCAAGCAGAATAAGTCATTGGTTCGGCAAAAGAGTTGGGTTACAGGGCCTTTGAAATGCAAAGTAAGGCCATTAGAAAGAATTGATTGATATAAATAGACTGGGTTGTTGAATCCAGAATACATGACATGATCATTGGGATCGGCTACACCATCCAGATAAGTTCTTTTCCTTTTTCTTCACCCAGCAGTTGTTCAGAAAGATTTTTTCTTTTTCTATCTTTTTGAAATCATCATTTTTATTTCTTTTGTTTGAGATTTTTCAATAAGTAGTTTGTTTTTTTAGAAGGATTTTCAGAGCTTACTACTAGTTTCCAAGATGTTGCAAAACAAAAATGTGGATAGGACAGTCCCAAGATAATATAATGGAACGAGAAATACGTTTGTTGCAAGACAAAAATGATGGATTGCTCTAGGATTTTGGGGAAAATATAGAGCGAAGGTGGGAAAACAACATCTGAGAAGTTGGTGGAAAATGAATCATCAAGAAGGTTGGAAGTTATCGGCTAAGTCGTTGTAAGGGCAAGAGGAATATCAGCCCTAGCAGTAATATCATCCCCAGTAGATAACATCATCCCTAGCAAGTTTTGATAGCGTAATAGAACGCAGAGCAGGGAAGGAGAAAAGGAAAAACCATCCCCAGCAGGAGCGGCACGACCACTCACCACGTTTTGAACTAACAAATCTTCTTTGATTTGAAACAGGTAAAGGAAACAACATTGATAGTAGAAAGGCATGCCGCAAGGAAGATTATCAAATAGGGGCAGAAAATTTTCCTTTCATTTTGAAAATTTTCTGGAAGTCAGGTATCCACTTGGAGAAGAAGAAATATAACACCAGTCTTAAAGGAAGTGGTCTTTGAACCAGTGTTATCCACAACAGTGCTGAAAGGAGGAAAACAACAAGTTTTAAGGAAGGAAGTTCTATCCCCAGCAGATAGAACAAAAGGATGAAGATTGAAGTCGGGTGTCCGCCCGTATAACAGAGGAATACATTTTAAGTTAAAAATTGAAGTCGGGATCCAAAATTGAAGTCGGGATCCCGCCCGTATAACAGAGGAATATATTTTAAGTTGAAGATTGAAGTCGGGAGCCCGCCCGTATAACAGAGGAATACATTTTAAGTTGAAGATTGAAGTCGGGAGCCCGCCCGTATAATCGAGGAATACATTTTAAGTTGAAGATTGAAGTCAGGAGCCCGCCCGTATAATAGAGGAATACATTTGAAGTAAAAAATTGAAGTCGGGAGCCCGCCCGTATAATAGAGGAATATATTTCAAGTTGAAAATTAAAGTTGGGAGCTCACCCGTATAACAGAGGAATACATTTTAAGTTGAAGATTGAAGTCGGGAGCCCGCTCGTATAACAGAGGAATACATTTTAAGTTGAAGATTGAAGTCGAGAGCCCGCCCGTATAACAGAGGAATACAATTGAAGTTGAAGGTTGAAGTCGGGAGCCCGCCCGTATAACAGAGGAATACATTTCAAGCTGAAGGTTGAAGTCGGGAGCCCGCCCGTATAACAGAGGAATACATTTTAAATTGAAGTTTGAAGTTGGGAGCCCGCCCGTAAAATAGAGGAATACATTTTAAGCTGAAGATCGAAGTCGGGAGCTCGCCCGTAAAAAAGAGGAATACATTTTAAGCTGAAGATCGAAGTCGGGAGCCCGCCCGTATAACAGAGGAATACATTTTAAGCTGAAGATTGAAGTCGGGAGCCCGCCCATATAACAGAGGAATACATTTTAAGCTGAAGATTGAAGTCGGGAGCCCGCCCGTATAACAGAGGAATATATTTTAAGCTGAAGATTGAAGTCGGGAGCCCGCCCGTATAACAGAGGAATACATTTTAAGCTGAAAATTGAAGTCGGGAGCCCGCCCGTATAATAGAGGAATACATTTTAAGTTAAAGATTGGAGTCGGGAGCCCGCCCGTATAAGAGAGGAATATATTTTAAGTTGAAGATTGAAGTCGGGAGCCCGCCAGTATAACAGAGTAATACATTTGAAGTTGAAAATTGAAGTCGGGAGCCCGCCCGTATAACAGAGGAATACATTTTAAGTTGAAAATTAAAGTCGGGAGCCCGCCCGTATAACAGAGTGATACATTTTAAGTTGAAAATTGAAGTCGGGAGCCCGCCCGTATAACAGAGGAATACATTTTAAGTTGAAGGATGAAGTCGGGAGCTCGCCCGTATAACAGAGGAATACATTTGAAGTTGAAGGTTGAAGTCGGGAGCCCGCCCGTATAACAGAGGAATACATTTTAAATTGAAGGTCGAAATCGGGAGCCCGCCCGTATAACAGAGGAATATATTTTAAATTGAAGGTTGAAGTTAGGAGCCCGACCGTATAACAGAGGAATACGTTTTAAGCTAAAGATTGAAGTCGGGAGCCCGCCCGTATAACAGAGGAATACATTTTAAGCTGAAGATTGAAGTCGGGAGCCCGCCCGTATAACAAAGGAATACATTTTAAGCTAAAGATTGAAGTTGGGAGCCCACCTGTATAACAGAGGAATACATTTCAAGTTGAAGTCAGTAAATCAGAGGATTACAGCAAGATCCCCAGCATAAATTCAAGTTCAGAAATAGAAAGAAAGGTAACAATGGTCAGAAGAAGGCAGTTCAAGCTTCGAAAGGAAAATAGTTCGAAGAAGGAAATAAGCAGTTCAAGTTCGGCAATCAAGAAAGGCCGACGAGTCAAGACAGAAATGAAGAAACATCAGAGGAAGCAAGCCAACAAGAAAGCAAGGCGACAAGAGCAAGCCTGAAAATTCAGATAAGAGTTTGTAATTCATGGACTAGTTTAGTCTAGCTTCTTCTTTTTCGTTTTAGCTTGGTGAAATAAGGAGGTCGATAGTCAGTAGCAGCAACAGCAACAGCAGTAACAGCAAGATCACAGCTCCATGGTAGTCCCAGCTACCAAAACTTCCCGAACTATATTGACCCGATTCCTTTATAGCCAAGGATATGTAGACAGCCTCCGCTAGAAACGAAAGGCTGCCGATCTATGAACCTCGCAAAGAGAATGAAAAGCAAGAAGTCAGGAAGTAGGGAAAGTTCATACCTAAATCTGAAAGCAAAGAAGCTATGAATGTCAATACGTCACCTATGAAGTTCATGACGAAGGTGATCAAGAAGTAGAGTATGAAATCCACTTCTTTTCAAGACAAGCCAAGTGGAAAGTTGACTCTAAAAGAGATGCAGGAGAAAGAGTACCCATTCCTGGATTCTGATGTGCCAGCCATTTTAGAAGAACTCCTGAAGTTAAATCTCATTGAGCTTCCGGAGATGAAGCGACTAAATGAAGCTAGGAAAACAAATGACCCAAACTACTGCAAATATCACCGACTTGTAAGCCACCCTCTGGAGAAGTGCTTTGTCTTCAAGGACAAGGTCATGGACTTGGCTCGTGAAAAGAAGATCGTGCTGGAAGATGAGGAAGCAAGCGCAAACCAAGTCTCTATCACCTTTGGCTCATTTAGTCCGGATGAATTATGCGGTATTAAAGAAAGTAAAGATGAAGAATTACTGGAGAACAACGAAGTTGAAGACAATCAACCTGACGATGATGAAGGATTTGACATTGGTGACTTGTCGTAGGCGCCAAAAAGGAGCCAACGAAAAGAATCAGTAGAACAACCAACAGGAAGATAATGGTAAAAACACCAATAAAAAAGAATCCAGTTAGGCGTTTGAAGAAAGCAAAAGTGGAGATGCACTACCCTCAAAAGCCATGAAATCTAGTAACCTTGGAGGAATTTTTACCAAGTTGGTTCCGCATGAAGATTTCCCATGAGGGCATTGATGCCTCTTATTGCCACGCTGATAAAGGGGAAGAAAAGAGTGATGACCTACCATTGGCACTATCTTCAGAAAAGTTTATCGAGTCCACTCCTCAAGAAGTTAATGCTTGTGGGGAAAAGATCACGTTCACAAATGATGAACTTTTGCTAGGTGACACTCCTCATAACCGCCCATTGTATCTTGTTGGTTATATGCGCAATGAAAGGGTAAATCGGATTTTGGTTGATGGAGGATCCTCGGTGAACATTTTGCCAATCCACACTGTGAAAGAACTTGGTATTCCCATGAACGAACTCTTAGAAATTCATGTGATGATCCAAGGATTCAACCAAGGGGGAAAAGAGCCATAGACGCGATCAGGCTGGGAATTACTATTGAAGATATGCAATCAAGTGCATGGCTGCATGTGATCGACGCGAAGACTTCATATAGTGTTTTGCTTGGGAGGCCTTGGATACATGAGAATAAATTTGTTCCATCTACCTACCATCAATGTTTAAAATACTATGAGGGTGAAGTCGAGAAGACGATAGTTGCTGATGATGAGCCATTCACCGAGGCTGAGCCACACTTCGCCAATGCAAAGTTCTACTTGAAGAACCGCATTGTGAAGGAGCTAAAAGATGATGATAGTATGAAAAGTAGGAATGACGAACCCATAACTAAAAGAGCTTAGGTGACTATTGGTAAAGCCAAAGCTGTTACAAAGGAGGTACCTGCCAACGTGAATAAATCTCACAAAGGGGGTATTATGTCATATGGAAAGAAAGTAAGTCCCGCGCTCCAATATGTCCCTAAAAGGAATAAAGACGAGGGTGAATCATATAATATCCAAACCAACATGCCAAAGGAGTTAACTCTTCCGGTCAAACGAATTGAGGCAGTAAAGTCGTCCTCAATGCCGCTTGCAGGGTTTGTAGCCCAAAATCGTTTGCAGAATATGGCACTCCCTACAAAGCGAACAGATAAAGGTTTTGACCCTAACGTTTACAAGTTATTTGCAAAAGCTGGATACAATCCCAACGAGCTGTCAAAGTTAGGGAAGCTCCCATCAGAAGCTGGAACGAGGCAACCACGTGAAGGTTTGGGATACAAGAAACCGTCACCGGTGCGCATTTCAATAAGAAGGGCGAGCAGCAATTATATCACTGTAGAAGATGAATTAGCCGCTTCTAACAGGCCTTCTGTCTTAGATCGACTTGGAAAATCACCCGCGAGGACCTCCGTGTTTGAAAGATTGGGCCCACTAAACAAGGGGAATAAGTTCCGGAGAAATTTTCAAAGCATAAGAACACCCGCTTCACACAAAATTCGGGAGATCTCTAAAGATTTCCAAAGTTTGGTTCCTTCTAGAATGAAGCGAAAAACGAAAGTCATGGTTTCGTGTGATCAAGTACTGAAGGTGAAGCCATACACTGTGGTCTATACTAAAGAACGTGATGAAGACGAAGAAAGTGTGGGTTCTTCGTATTATGTTACTGCACAATGTGAGCATGGTGTTTTATCTCTAATGGATGATGCAGGATTGGAGGATGTTTCGCCGTGTTATCACATATCCTTCGATTATGGGGACCCTCAAGAAGATGAAGATGTGAAAGATGCTCCACCTGAACTTGAAGAAGGAGTGAAGATGACGGTTG
>MU707192.1:0-19736 GCA_026770625.1 Nicotiana glauca
AAAAAATTTTGGACTTGGTCAATTTCAGGTTTTGTTGTTGCTGGTATTTTCGCACCTGCGGCTTGGGGACCGCAGGTGCGGTGTCGCAGATGCGGGGTGGAAGTCGCAAAAGCGAAAAGGCAAGGGAAATGATGGGACCGCAGATGCGGATAGGGAACCGCACCTGCGGAGCCATAGATGCGGCTATAGGACCGCAGATGCGGTCAGGTTGGACTTAAGGAATTTCGCAGATGCGGTAGGTGTCTCGCACCTGCAGAGCCGCAGATGCGGTTTGGTGACCGTAAAAGCAGTTTGGAGCCTTTAGTGAATTTCCGTAGAAGCGGATGGATGAACCACAGAAGCGAATTTTGGGACCGCAACTGCAGAAAGTCCTGGGCAGACCTTAGATGTTATTTCATCTCGCAATTTTGGGTTTATTTCGCCATTGTTGCCTTCGACCTTGGAGCTTTTTGTGTGATTCTAAAGAGAGAAATCAAGAGACTTCGTTAAGGTAAGGAATTTTGGACCTATAACTCCATTCTATGGTTGTATTTCATAAATTTATGGCTGTAATTGAAGGAATTAATGGGCAAAAATGAAGGATTAGGGATTGAGTTTAAGAGGCCTTTAAATGGGGATTTGAGGGGTCATTTAGATTCCAATTTTAGTATTTTGATATGTATGAACTTGTGGCAAGATAAGGAATCCGTTCATATAAAAATTTTTGAGTTTCGGGAAGTGGGCCCGGGGCTTGGGTTTTGCAAATTTTGGTATTTTTGATATTTTCGATTGTTTTCGATTGGGTATTGTTCCCTTAGCCTGTTGTGATGTATTAGTTGTGGTTTTGGCCAGATTCGATGCGCATGGGGGCCGATTTGAGGGGCAAAGGCGTCGCAAGCTAGAAATTTTGCTGGTTCGAGGTGAGTAATAATTGTAAATGATATCCTGAGTATTTAAAACCCTGGATTGCACATCGTAGTGCTATATTGAGATAAGACGCGCACTGGATGATGAGCGTGGGGTTCTTACTACTGGGGATTGTGACTTGGTCCGTGCCGATTGTTGATTTTACCGCGTATTTGACTGAAACTTATTTGTTATCACCATGATTTGGGCTTATTGCTATATTTGGGCTTCGTTCCAATTATTTGAACCCTTTGGGGATCTTTATCACTATTTTCTCACTGTTTTGATCTATTACTTGAACTCAGCCCTGTTGATATCTGCTATTTTACAAACTCAACCACTTTTACTCAGATTTGAAACTTAAATGATATTTCTAAATGATGGTTTGGGCTGAGAACTGCTGTTTTACTAATGCCCGAGGGGCTTGTGATGATTTTGGACTGAGTGAGGCCGAGGGTCATATGTGAGGATATGCTGAGTGATATGAAGTCGAGGGCCTAAGATACATTTATATGCCACGAGGTGGCTTGAGTGATGTGAGGCAGAGTGACGGGTGATGATGCCATGAGGTGGCTTGATATAGCGCCTGGGCCATAAGGGCCACCTCCGGAGTTTGCACACCCACAGTGAGCGCGAGTACCCATTGTTCTGAGTGATTGATACTATTCTGAAAGTGAGCCCGAGGGGCTGATATGAGTGATTGTGAGGTAGCCCGAGGGGCTGATACGAGTGATTGTGAGATAGCCCGAGGGGCTGATATGAGTGATTGTAAGGTAGCCCGAGGGGCGGGTACTGTTCTGAGATATTGCCCGAGGGGCGAATTTTTATGTGTTCATCTTTCATATTTGCTTGTCATTTTACCTATTATACTGTGGTATTTGTGCCCGAAGGGAGGATTTCCCGTGCTTATTGACACTAACTGTTTTGCAATCATTGCATAATTGCTGAAAAGTCATTTTCAAAAGAAGTTTAAACTGGGCTAAGATATTTCTTAAGATTTCACAGCTTCACTTCTTTACTCAAAAGGGTTTTTCACTACTTCTATACGGCATGATGATCTATTATACGTGATTTCTTCTTGCTCTGTTGTTATTTACCTTTATTACTCACTGAGTTAGAGTATTTTACAAAGGGTTTCCTAAGCAAAGCTTCTAGATAAGCAAATTAGGAATTAGTAAATATTAATTTTTGAAAAGTGAATGCTATTTTTGAATGAGTGAAAACGACTTAGGTTCGAAGTTCCTATAGGCATGCTCTCTATGCCTTAACTGATTTAGACCTTTTACACAGGAGTACTGTAGACATGGTATTTATATGTAACTCTGTTGTTAGAACTAGTTGTTTGCCTAATGACATTATTGTATGCAGAAGTACGAATTCCTATAGGCATATTTTCTACAAGCTTAGTTGTTAATCCTAATTGTTTGCCTGATGGCGTTACAATATGCAGCAATNATCTTTCATATTTGCTTGTCATTTTACCTATTATACTGTGGTATTTGTGCCCGAAGGGAGGATTTCCCGTGCTTATTGACACTAACTGTTTTGCAATCATTGCATAATTGCTGAAAAGTCATTTTCAAAAGAAGTTTAAACTGGGCTAAGATATTTCTTAAGATTTCACAGCTTCACTTCTTTACTCAAAAGGGTTTTTCACTACTTCTATACGGCATGATGATCTATTATACGTGATTTCTTCTTGCTCTGTTGTTATTTACCTTTATTACTCACTGAGTTAGAGTACTCACTTTACTCCCTGCACCCCGTGTGAAGATGTAGGTATTTATTCACCCGATAGCGGGTTTGGCTGATCAGAGTAAGAGATATAGGAGTTCAACGAGGTGACTGCCAGCGTTCGCAACATCGTTTTTCTCCTTTTGTTCTTTATTCTTGGTTTGTTTACTTTTAGACCTTGTGGTTGTACTTACACTCTAATAGATGCTCGTGACTTGTGACACCCCGATTAGGGTTGTGTTGGGCTGTATTTCCGCTAATTAATATTATTAAGTCATATTTAAGCTGTTTATTCATGTTTAACTATTTTTGAAAAGACGAGTTGTGTTAGCTGGCTGGCCTCGTCTTCACGAGAGGCGCCATCACAACCAGTGCGGGGTTTGGGTCGTGACAGTATGGAACAATATTTTCCAAGAATATTATATGGAGTATTCCCTACACTAGGTATGTTAAAGTTATCCCTTCTTTCTTTTTGGCGTGATCTATACGACATGAACGAAACGAGAAAATGCACATCTTCCACAAAATGACTCTATTCATAGAAGTATTAGGATTACCTACGTTCTTAAATTCCCTTGTATCTTGTTATTCTATCATTTGTTCATGGGTATCGGAAAATACGCGAGTTGAAAAAAAAGTTTATTTTATGATATTACTCAAAGGCATAATGATCTTATGACATTTCAAGAGATTTTATTTATGTAGTTCTCATGCATTGCATTCATGTACATTGACCCATGACCAGATAGTGTTATTTATGTATATATATATATATATATATATATGTATGTATATATATATATATATGTGTATATATGTGTATATGGGATATGAGATAAGGTTATGGCATTATATACGCACAACCACCTGATTAACTGGTATACGTTGATAATTTTCCCACAGTGGCCGAGATGATATGATGGGATGCCCTTAGAGGTTTGATGATGTTATGAACTAATATACCCATGCATGGTATGGCATTTATGTACATATGCAAGACATTATAATATTAAATGATTCACAAAGTTATTCAGATATACATGTTGAGTCTTTTACTCTATGTTTCTCTTATGTCTACTAGTTACTAATTTTCATTCTTTACATACTTTGTACATTATTCGTACTGACGTTCCTTTTTCCTGGGGACACTGCATTTCATGCCCGCAGGTCCTAATAGACAGGTCGAGAGTCCTCCAAGTAGGCTGTCAGCTCAGCGGAAGATGTTGGTACACTTCATTTGCTCCGGAGTTGCTTCTTTCGTCAGTATAATTAGTACATATATTAATTGGTATGGCGGGACCCTATCCCAACCTTTATGATATCATTTATTCTTAGAGGCTTATAGACAGTTGTCATGTATACAGATACTTGTATAGCCTTGTTGGCCTATGTTTCGAGTATATAAAGAATTATACCGGCCTTATAGGCCAATACTTCATACGTATAAGTTTGTATTCCCTCAGGCTTTACTTCGGTTCATTTACCTAATAGAATAATATGAAAGATACGTCATGTTGGTACTCGGTTGAGTAAGGTACTGGGTGCCCATCGCGGCCCATCGATTTAGGTCGTGATAAAAGTGGTATCAGAGCAGTTCTGTCCTAGGGAGTCAACGAGTCGTGTCTGGTAGAGTCTTGTTTATGGGTGTGTCGTGCACCACACTTATAAGCATGATGCTACAGGGCATTTCAGGATTGTCACTTTTTCTTCTTACTCTAGATCGTGTGGTAGAACTCATTTGTAAGAATTCAAATTTCTAACTTCTATTTTATTCGTAATAAGACGATACCTACATCCAGAAAGATGATTGGTAAAAGACATGGCTATGGAAGAGTTAGGTCAGAGGAACTTAACTTTGCATCATGCTTATGATTAGTAAATGTGAGGTCTTCAGCGGATCATGTGCATCTGGAAAGGTGTGAGCTTCTTGATAAGAAGTCTTGAGGCAAGAATACCTTCCCCCCTTAATGGTAAAAGATAATGAGAGATTCAGAAGATAAATACAAGTTTCAACAAGTAAAAGAAGCAAGATGAAGAAGAGTACGAGACACCTTGTTAATGAAGGTAAATAGTGGTTATAATTCAAGCAGAGGAATATAAGATTTTTAAGTTATATTCAACAGTAACAGAGGAATATACGATTCGCCGTACCCATCTCAGTTATGCCCTATGGGGCCTAACATGTGTAGTTTAAGAAAAGGACAAAACATCAGGATCCGGTTGTGGTCAGGTAAGCTAAAATGGTGAATGGATTGTTTGTGTTATTTGACATTTCCGAAGGGTATTACAAGCGTGCTAATAGATCTTCTTATGAAACACCAAGATGGTGCACTCTAGAATTTTACAATTAGATATGAATACTAGCATGATCGGAAAAAAAATTTAGAAGATAGGCACTAAAAGCGACGAAGGGATAAATATTACCTTAGTGTGACTCTCGTCCCTATTAGAGCAAGGAAGTTGAGCAACCCGAAGAGCCGATGGATGAAGCTAAGGGTGCAAAAAGTAAAAGAATGTCTTGCAGAATTTTTCACAAGTAAGGGATAAGTAGAAATACTAGCAAAGTAATGGGAAGAGAGACAAGGAAGAATTGTAAGTAAGATGCGATACATGGACGACAACGGTAGATAAAAAGATGACGGTATTACTAGGTCCATAGTCAGGTGAAGGAAGAGATGAGAGGTGATAGGCCTTAAGAAAACAAAAGAGTACAGACCATAAAGTCATATCCTCATTTCAATAAGTAAGTTCGTAACTGTAAGGTGATTGCCAATAGGAAAAACTAGACCCCAGAATCATAGAGATCAGTATGGGCTGGCGAACAAGATAAAGTAAACATGCATTAGGGATTTAGTGATTTGATAATGGTCGATATCATGAGAATTTCATATTTTGTACCAGCAATAATAAAATGGAAAACAGATGAAGATTCATGAGAAATTCAGAGAATGGTCATTTAGGAAGACGCTTCCCTAAAGTAAGTGATATGAGCAAAATTAAGCGTAAGAGACTGTATCTGCCAATTATAGTAATTGTCACCTCGCGAGTAAGGAATTTCGTTATCCTTAGTATAGAAGGAAGGAGAGTAAAGGTCATCGATGATGTGAAAGGACGCCAAAAATGAAGGGGTGGAACATCTATAGGCAGATTGTCGTAGATCCAACTGTTAGTCCTCCCCTAAAGGGGGGAATATAAGATGACGTGACATTATGTCAGAATTAAGTTGTTCTAGTAATTATGGAATGGTAAAGAAAGAATGCGATAAAAGGAAAAAGGGATGAGATTGCACTTATTCAAAGCCTATAGATATGCTACGACACTAGAGCATTATGCAAGAACGACGTCAGGGAGAGGATGTAAGGGTTCCTTCCTGAGATATTATTGATTAATAAGGAGCCGGTACGAGAGGAAAATTAAGACAAAAGGAAATGACCCAAAAAAAAGAGATTATGCGGAATATTTATACGAGAGTGGGCCAACATGCAATAGTAGTTGATTCAAGAGGAGACTAGCTATGGCCAAACAAGAGAATACTGACAAATCAACAGATCGTGCAAGATAAACATAGGGAACCCTAATATAGGGAATTCAGCCACACAATTATGACATCGTGATCTTTGAAAAATATCTATATAGAAGTTGGAGAAGTTGAAAAGGTACCGTATGAGCATTACAAAAATAAAAGAAATTGCCACCGTGAAGACAGTCAAAATATTAGGTCAGGAGTAATCCTAAAAGCACAAGGGCGTTGAGATAAGTAACTTAGATAGTATGACGGCCCGACCCATTGTCACATGAGTTACCTCCCCGTTTCCCTCATATTATGCTTCATTATGTTTCAATATCAGTATTTGAGTTGATCGGATTGAATTGAATTGGTTTTAGTTGGAAATGAGGCACATAGTCTCTTTGAAGGAAGCTTGTTTTGGAAAAGTCAATCGGAAGTTGACTATATAGTTAGAAGGCTCAGAATTGAATTTCGATGTTTCGATTAGCTCCGGGTGATGATTTAAGGCTTAGGAGCGCAATCGAAAGTAATTTTGGAGGTCCGGTGAAGAAGTTAGCCTATTTTGGCGAAGTTAGTATTTTGGCAAACTCCGGTTGATAGGTGAGATTTTGATCCGAGGGTCGGAATAGAATTCTGAGAGTTGCAGTAGCTCCATTAGGTGATTTTGGATATGCGTGCAAAGTTTCAGATCATTCGGAGGTGTTTAGATCGGGTTTTTGATTGAATGTGCAATTCGGAAGTTTTTAAGAAACTTAGGCGTTGATTTGATGAAAATTGAGGATTTTGATGTTAACATTAGCATTTTGATGATTCGAGCAAGTTTGAATGAGGTAATAGAACATATTTGTGCTTTTGGTTGAGGTCCGGAGGGCCTCGGGGTGATTTCGGATGGCTAACGGGAATTTTTGAGTTGGAAAAATACAGCAGAAATTTACAGGGCAAAATTTGTTCATCGCGATCGCAAGCCTGGGGCTGCGATCGCATAGAAGGAATTGGAGGGGGCTCAGATTTTCTCTTTGCGATCGCGTAAAGGAGTCTGCGATCGCATAGGTTTGGGTGATTGGGCAGTGCGATCGCGTAGGGTCGACTGGCAGTGTTCTGCGATCGCGTGGCTTTGCCTGCGATCGCGTAAGAGGAATTTATGGGATAGCATTTTTGTGCTCCGCGATCGCGTGAGGTTGTCTGCGATCACGTAGAAGGAGCTACAATGGTCCGGACAGAATGTTAAAAATATTTCAGTCCGCGACCCAAGCTCATTTCCACCATTTTTCGGCGAGCTTGGGAGCTTTTGGCGAGGGATTAAGAGGATTTCGACTGGGAATCGATTGAAGGTAAATTTTATGAGTTAAATACATGATTTTATTGAAGAATCATCCTTGAAATTCATGAAAACATAGCCAAATTATAAGAAATTGGGCCTGAAAGTAAAAACAATTTCTAAATTTGGAATTTGAGGGGCCATTTGTGGTCCGATTTGGGAGTTCTTGGTATGTACGGACTCGTGGCGAGACGAGGATTCCGGAAATATGAATTTCGTAATTTTTCGAGTAGTGGGCCTGGGGCTCGGGTTTTGTAAATTTCGTAAATTTCGATATTTTTCGATTGTTTTCGATTGGATATTGTCCCATTTGCATATTGTGATGTATTCGCTCTGGATTTGGACAGATTTGACGTGCGTGGAGGCTAATTTGAGGGGCAAAGGCATCACGAGCGAGGAATTTTACCGGTTCAAGGTGAGTAATACTTGTGAATGATATCCTGAGGGTTTGAAACCCGGAATTTGCACATCATAGTGTTGTATTGTGGTGACTTGCACGCCAGGTATGAGCGTGGGGTAGAGCGCCGTTGGTGATTGTGACTTGGTCCGTCCCGGTTGTTGATTTTACTACGTGATTGACTGAAAACTACTTGATGCTATCATTATTTGGGCTGATTTCCATGTTTGGGCTTCGTGCCAACTATGTGAATCCTTCGGGGTTTGATATTACTGTTTTAGCATATCTTACATATCATTTGGTTTCAGTCCAAGGTTTAAATACTATTTTGCAAACTCAGCCATGCTTCTAAGTTTTGAAAACTTAAATGACATTTTAAATACACTTCGGACTGGAAACTTCTATTTTGTAAATGCCCAAGGGGCTTACTATATTATTTTCTGGACTGATTATAAAGTGACTTGAAACAGTAGTAACAATGACACTGTATGTTATACTTGAAACAGTGGTCACAATGACACTGTATGTTATACTTGGAACAGTGGTAACAATGGCACTGTGTGATATAAATTGGCCAGGTAATAATGGCTGACCGGTCAGGTAACAATGACTGACCAAGATATTGCGCTTGGGCTGTAGGAGCCCCTCTGGAGTCTGTACACACCCCCAGTGAGCGCAGGGTACCCAAATGGATCGGGTTGCGCGCTGCAGCGGTCATGTGCATTGCATTGCATTCATGCATTCATTCCAGATTGTACTACGTAGCATGATTTTTAGCACTCACATATCATTGGCATACATGTTATTACTTGCCTTGTTGACCAGATACCCTGGTGTTATATGATAAGGAGTGCTGAGCCCGAGAGGCTGATGTTGTACTTTGTGAGTTGGGAGTGAGCCCGCGGGGCTGATACTGCACTGAGAGGTTGATACTGAGCCCGAGGGGCAGATTTCTGATTAATTCCAACTTGTGGAAATTATTTTTGCAACTGTTAAAAGGGCATATTTTTCAAAAGAGATTTTTAACTGAGTTTGAGATTTTCTAAAGGATTTTCTCCGTTTTACGATTTCACTAATTTTCTCAAAGAGTTGAACAGTCTTGTATAGCATTTTGGAGTGCTAATACGTGTTTTCTTATCGCTCAAATATTATTCGCTTTTATTACCACTGAGTTGGAAGTACTCACTTTACTCCCTGCATCTCGCGTGCAGTTATAGGTATTGATCACCCGGTAGCGGGATTAATAGCGGATTGAAGGTATTGCTATCATAGTTAAGCAAGGTGACCGCCGGCGTTCGCGGCACCGAGTTTCTTCTTCTTCTTGATTTTCCAGATTTTTAATTTATGTATTATAGACTTTGAAATTGTAATAAAGACCCTCCTTGATGCTCGTGACTTGTGACACCCCGGTCGTGCTGAGTTAGGCTATAATATTGATAATTAATGTTATTTAAGTTGTATTTTTCATCTATTTATGCTTAGTAAGTGTTAAAGAAATGAATTGTGTTAGTTGGCTGGCCTTGTCTTCACGAGAGGTACCATCACGACCGGGTATGGAGATATGGGTCGTGACAGATAGCCACCTAGGACTATATGACTATTTAGTCATTTCTAGATCTGTGACTTCTTGCCAAGTATTGGGAATGTAATTTATAAATTTTTATCCATTTATTAATTAATTGGGTAATGCTCTGTTACCCGGTAATTAACCAATAACCCGTATAATTGAGAATTATCTCAAATTACCTAAAAATACTACTCATTTTTAATATAGTTTATACATCATATTATCACGGCCATATGGTACCTTGTATGATACTAGTCCATAATTAACGAGTATTATCGCTCGATCTGTATTTTATCCCAAATTGGCCACTTTCAACGAACCTTGTTTTCTTTAATTCGTGTATCATTTATCCTTCATGATACTTATTTCTCACTTATTATAAATAGCATAAATACATTAACCTAAAGATAATATCACCTTACATAATAGACATAGAAGGAATATAGAGTAAATGACTCAACTTGTAAGTCTTGATAACTATGAAATAACTATAGTGTAATGCGCATGCGTATGAATATCATGTCGTACATAGGTACATGTCTCATAACATCATCAGGTCTCTGAGGGCATCCCATCATCTCATCTCGGCCACTGTGCGCAAAATTGTCAACGTATATTAGCTGATCAGGTGGTGGTGGGTATATAACGCCATAACCGTTCCCACATACAACTTACGTATTTTTAAGACCCATGAACAAATGATAGAATAATATGACACATGGAGAAATCAAGAACATAAGCATCTCTAGTATTTCTATGAATAGAGTCATTTATGAAATTTGTGCATTTTCTAGTTTTATTCGTGTTGTATAGATCATGCCAAAAGAAAGAAGGAATGTCTTTAACATACCTGGACCGATTCTCTTGAAAATTCATCTAACACGCGTCTTCTATGATGAACACGTATGACAGATCAAAGCAGGGGAAAATCCATATAATATTCTTGAGAAGGATTGTACCGTACTCCCTTAAAATCGCAAAATCTTATTGCTATTACGTAGTATAACTTTGTATAAAATATCACGTTTTTGAATTCTTGAATATCCATGAAAGCTCTTGTTATTGAATCTTTTGAAAGCTCACGTTATTGAATATGAAGCTCACGACCAGGAGTTCTAAAAATGAATTCTTTGCAGTTTCAGATGAGTTCTTTTAATGTCTTTCTTGATAATCCCCACTTGACTTTAACGCTTAAAAGGACTACTTGTCTCAAAGGGTGACACCAGTGTATAATACTTATTAGTCATACTATCCTTTATTGTCATGGTCCCACGTGGACAAGACCATTATTCCTCTTACCCACTTTAATTATAATTAACCAATTATCTCAAATTATTTAAAATATTATTCATTTTTAACACACTTTATACATCATATCATCGTGGTCATGTGGTACCTTGTATGTCACTAGTCTATTATTATTGATTATTATAGCTCAAACTGTATTTTTTTGCTAAAATGCCAAACTTCGACGAAACCCTTTTTTTTTATTTGATTACCCTCTCACCTTCACGAATTTTCTTATTTCTTGTTTAAAATAGCATATTACTTAAAATCCCAAAAATAAACTCATTTTCGAGCTTATGTCGATTAACTGCGCGGAATATTGATATGAGAATAACCCAACGAGTAGTTAGTAGTTGATTCAGGAAGAGCCTAGTCATGACTAGACAAGAGGTTACAGACAAATCATCAAATAATGCAAGACAAATATTAGTTCAGAAGTGTTAGCTTAAATGAGTCCACCAAACTATAGAGTACCTCGTCCTCTATGAGATGATACGTAGAATGCAGTAAAGACTGAATGTAAAGAAGGCAAGAGATTTTTTACGTGGAAAAATCCCACACAAGGGATAAAAAAATCAAGACATGCTCTTGTAGGCTTTAAACTCTACTAACTTGTAATCTACATATTACAAGCCTCTTTGCAAACACCCTATTAAAAAGATATCAAACTAACTTGTGATGCACTACCACAAGCCACTCTATAACTCTCCTAGTTACAAAGGATTTAACTTATGACTATCCCTAGTCACAACATAAACTCAGAAATTTACGAATTTGATTTGTTCCTATGACAACACTTCTAAGAAAGCAAACTAGGAATTATAATGACGGACAAATAACAAGATTACAACTCAACTATGGATGTACATAAACTTATTTAGAAACCTATCCTTAGTGGAGTTGTCTTCTTGTTCTTGACATACCAGTGACTTCAATACCGAATGAATGCTTTTGCTTCTTAAGAGAATATCACTGAATGCACGAAGAATGGTATGTCTTGTACCAGGTTGTTTTATCACAAAAGATAGCAAAATGGATAGTGATGTCTGTAATAACCCAAAAGTATTTTATATATACTTATAAATTGTGAGACTAAAAAAAAATATTTATAACTATTGGGTCAAATATTAAGTTAGTGGGAGAAGAAATATAATAATACTAATAATAATATAAATAAAGTAGTGGGCTCAAAGCCCACATCTGATGAACCACACGTTTAGGACATAAAAGTTTAAAGAAGGGTAAACTTTGATTCCTTTATTCATTAGGAGATAACGAATTACAGTGAGAGTATCATGGGCACTTTGACGGCAAAACAGAAGGGACGAGTAGTAGGGATTGACTGCTCTTTATCTTGGATAGCTTCTTACTGAAATTTATTGGAGAAAAAGGCTATATAATCAGGTATTTTGATCAACCTTCGTACAATGATATACATGATATTAAATTTACAGTGAAGTATTAGTTATGTTTTTTTTAAATAGACTAATAATTAGAGGACAAAAATTTCGCCATGATTGAGAATTGAAATAATTAAGGTCCATGTCTTAACTATCTAGCGGATGAACAAAAAGGCTATGTCAATTAAATTGAAATCTTACTTTACTTGTTTAGCTTAGTGAATTGAGTGGTAATTGTTAATTGTTTATTATAATCATTAGAGTAATTATGGGGAGGCAAAATAACTTGTTACTGATGGAGTAATTAGTAGAATTATACATTGTATATTAGACTTTGAAAGCACTGTTCCGCAACCTTTGCTCCGCTAAAGTGCTTCTTTAGGCAATTAATTGTATACAAATTTTTATTATCGGACTGAAGGGCGACTTCGATTTTTATTTGTTCCGAAAATTGTGGAAGTTATTCACCTAGACAAATTAGGATGTGTTATTCTATACTTTTAATAGATCGAGTCTATTGAAAGCCGTTTGGTTGGTGTTCTAGACATTGCAGGGCTGGGGAACTTTCCGTTAGCCAGGTAAGTGAGACTTTAAGCTTTGGTATATGCTTTTCTAAAACCCATTTTGAAAGTATGTTTTCTCTGCCTGGTTCATGTGTTGGGACAAGCGTGCGCTTGGTAGAGTCGATGGTCTTAGACTAGCCGCAAATATACTACTTTATGAAAATACAAATACAATTATTTTATAAGTTGTTTGATAGTGTGATACGGCTATGCCATGAGGTTGAGTTTTATAATTTGATATGGTTGTGTGCCATGATGTTAAATTTGATACGGCTGTGCGCCATGAGGTTGAGTTTTATAGTTTGATATGGATGTGCTCCATGATATTGAGTTTGATACGGCTTTGTGCCATGATGTTGAGTTTGATACGGCTGTGCGCCATGATATTGAGTTTAATACGGCTGTGCGCCATGATGTTGAGTTTGATACGGCTGTTCGCCATGATATTGAGTTTGATACGGTTGTGTGCCATGATGCTGAGTTTGATATGGCTGCGCGCCATGATGTTGGGGCATTGTGTATGCCTTTGTACATCACCCGAGCATTGTGTATACTCTGTTACATATTTGAGGTATTGCGGTGCCGTTGTGGACTCCTGGTGTGTTAGTAAATTTCTTTCACTGCAAATATGATAAGACTTTAGTGGGTATCCTTGTTGGTTAATTCTTATAACTCCGTTGATACACGTATATTGAGTTACTATATAATTCCTGTTGTAGTGTGTATGCATTTTCTAGCACTTGTTCCAGAGGTATTTGAAGTGGCGGGTAGAGGATCTTACTGGGTTATATTTACGTATAACTCACTCCTTACATGCATCTCTATGCAGATACCGTTTCGAGAGATAGAGCTAGTGACTGACGAGTTTGTTCGAGTGGATCCTATAGCTGAGGTGAGCCACCGCATTGTTCGTGGAGGCTTTCATTTCAGACTTACTTAGTTCGTGTTAGTTATTTTCTTTTCTTTGGGGTTTGCATACCCGTCAATAAAACTTATATTACTATGTTAGATGCTCCATGATTTTAGTGTGGAATTTAGGCTAGAGATTTATTACTTAAGTGATTGTTGGTTTTCTATCAATTGACTAAGGTATTGGACGGCAATCATTGCCTCTTTAGTTATTAATAATACTTTAGGCCTGCACTTTTTCTCTCAGTATTTGTGTAAGTGGTTAAACGTTAGAGAAACGGGTTCGCCTGGCAGGTGGTATTAGTTGGGTGCCAGTCACGTCTAGGTGGTGGTTTGGGATGTGACCAAGTTGGTATCAGAGCTTAGGCTTTAAGTCCCGGGTCATGGAGCAGTGTTTGGTAGAGTCTTATTCATGGGTATATAGACGTCCATACTTATGACCTTGAGGCTACTGAACATTTTGGATGTTTTTCTTTCTTCATTCCTTACTCGTGCATTAAGTTATATTGAGTTTAAACTTGGGATGTCCCTTCTTTGCGGATGGCTAGCATATGCATATCTCCTTTGCAGGGTGACATAGTTGTGCTGAGATTTTTTTTTAACAAAATATATGAGATTGAGAGTGGCCTTGAGTACATGGGTCTTTGTGTGCATTGGTTCTATTTTGAGAATCGTTTGGTTATAAATTTTAGGATAACACGATATATATTAAGTACCTAGTTAGGCAAATATTTGAACATCAAGACTCTAAATGAATGGTAAAGTGATATAGGATATGATTTTTTCCTAAAAGCAAATTATTCAACATTTGAGTTTGTGGATACAATCATACATTATGAGCTTGGGAAGGAGAGAAGACGATTTAAGCGGTAATATAAGGAGTGTAATAAATTATCCACGTCTAGGTTATTGGACTTGATGGTGAAATATATTTGAGGAAAATGGTTATATAGTTCTCAACCTAATGCCTCTTGAAGTGATTTGGTAATATTAGTGGTATTGTGATAATGGTGTTATATGTGTGATTGTGGCATAAGAATGAATAATTCAAATGCATTAAGTATAATTATGGTACTAGCACCACATATGCAAAACTTGTTGATGGTGAAAGTTCATGTAGGAATGCTAGCTTGTGAGAGCAAATAAGACTTAAGTATGTGGCTATACACCAATATAGTGAAAAGTTAAGTATCAAACTTAGCATATAGTGGCATTATACATGGTAGTGAAACTGACATACACTAGAATGAAATAGATGAGCATTAAATGAAGTTGAGTATTAAAAAAAAGTGAGATGACATGACTATCTTTGAGAAAAGTAATCAGTTTGTATAATTTTATTATCATATGTTGTGTTCAATAAAAAAAAATTATATTTGAGGAAGAAGAGCAACACGTTATGAGTTGTATATGAAAAAAAAATAGAGATTTGAGTACTTGGATATATCATTTGGTTTTAACCTAAGTGCGAGAGTCTTACTAATGGAATGATCTATCAGATATATGTGGATATGGTTCAGAGATGTGATACACTTACAAACTTGTGATAACATAGCATGGTTGACTTGAGGTCATCTTGGGCTTGGATTAATCGACTTTGTAATTCCTTGCACTTACTTGCCATGAAAGATTGTTAAATTTTCTATTTTGATTGAGCCTAGTGTAGAGGATTCACTCGGTATGCCTCTAGGAAAAGCTACCTCGTCAATAAAGGGTCTAAACATGATAAGCAAGGTTATGTATTTATTTAACTATAACTTGGGTATGACACTAGAATAATCGCCTATTGAATTAGTCTTTGTGATTAATAAACTTTCAAATATATTCCCAGAAAACTTATTGTGTGTACCGCTTATTAAGGAGATAGACTTGGATACTAATATATTTTTAGAAACTTAGCACACTCTTGTTCTCTATTATGGAATGGCTTTGTGGAGTTAAAGGGATGAAAAAAAAACTGCAAGGTTCCGGGATTAAGAGGTCACTATCATATGTTGGGAGTTGACTCTGAGACCAGTTGTAATAGGTAACATTAATCATTTTCTTAGCTTTAACTTAGTATCTTTTAGATTTGGCTTTGGAAAAATTGTAAACTTTGGATCCTTATTTTTGGTTTATTAAATATATATATGAACCACTAGGCACCCAGCCTAGTGGTATATTAGCTAAAAAAAAAGAGGTCACTAGACCAAATATATCATTTTGAGGTGCTTAAGTTATATTTGTTGAGAAGAACAATGAATTTATTCATATGATTATTTATGAAAGACAAATAAAGTAGAGTCCCATAAAAAGCAAGAACTTTTATAATACTCAGATGATTTATACCTCTACTTATAGGGTGTTACCTCATATTCTAAGATAAGACTTGTGATCGGGACTTCATGGGTGAAAAATAGTATTTGATATTTTGAATACATATTCCTAAACCTGTTATGGTTAGTGATTGTGATGGGCCAGATAAACTAGATATTCAAATTGTCCCTTAGTATTCTTTTTATTATGTTCATTAATGACATATGTGAATATTTTTGTAGTGAATTAGACCATGTGCAGTAATTGAGGAGGGTCCTATGGGCATTGAGATAATATTTATTAACACCAGATACTCGTAAATTTTAATTCCTATATTTTGATATTTTGGGCCTTGTGATGTCTATTAAAAGGGTGATAGATCGATGGTATTTTGATTGTTAAGGCTAGACCAAATGTGAGATCATAATTATCTTGGTTTGAGCAAGCAAAGTTTATCAGTTTGAGGGTATTGATTTTATTGGAGGGGTTAGTCATCAGCTCTTAGAGGAAAAACTTACTTGAAAGTGAATAACTATAGAGTACAATAGCTAAGGAGTTCAATTCATATACAATCGTGGGGTTGACTTGAGGAGATTTGTATTCTAAAAGATGCAATATTTATAAAATTTAAAAACTTCAGTATCCATGAATATGGCATAAAATCGAAGAATGAGAGCTAACAATTGTAGGGGTGATACGAGATACCAAAAGTGCTATTCTCTAGTGTTTGAACTGCTCATTTGTTAAACACGAGTATTAGAGACTCCGGAACTTCCCGCAAACATGGTAGTCTTCGAGAGAAAGTGAAAATAGATCATTGTAGACTTTGTTGTTGGTCTACACATGTATTGAGAAAGTTGTGAACTTAGTTTGGGTGATCATGATAGGCTTAGTGAGATCGTGTGCTTTATTTAGTCTAAAGTACTTATACTTCATACTAGTGTATGCACCGATATATTGATAGATATTAAAAAGAAACAAAATGGCCATATTGTCATGTATGATCAGAGTAACAATGCATAGCACACTTATGTAGAGGTGCATGGATGTTTTCCATTACCGCCGTACGCGAGAACGTTATGTAGGAGCGTTCAGATGTGTTGCATTGCTACCATCTATAAGATTTGTAATTTGTTCCCCTATAGGATTGCGTTTGCGGCACTTGGATGTATTCCAGCCCAATGGAGGCATAAGAGAGTGTGGACTTCCGGTCCTAACATCAACTGAATAGTGAGTGGTTCATGATCAGTTGTATTTGGCCAAGTTCGTGCATGGTAGTAGTTTTCTACTTCGATTTACATATCTTGTCGTTGGAGGTTTTATGCGAAAGTCAGTGTCTTGCTCCATTTGGTTGCGTGAACATAGTAAGTTACAGTTATTGAGTCGAGATTTAGTGTAGTAAATTCTGTAGAAGGTGGTCTTGAATGCAAGAACGACTTTGGAAATATAGTAGGAAAAAGTCATATGCCGATAAATGAGATCGTAATTTGGAGCTCATAAAGATAACTAAGTCTTTTGAAGGTTTCTCCCATGAAATAAGTCATGGGTTTTGGGCAAAAAACTAAGGTCTAGCTATATTGGTCCTTATGAAATTTTTGGTGACGTACTGAAGTATAGACTTACTTTGTATCCGAATTATGTGTGGTTGACCCAATTCCACATGCCTATGCTTAGACGATATATTTGTGACTATAGCCATTAAGTTCAGCCCGAGGATATAAAGCTTGATGTAAACTTAAATTATGATTAAGGTTCAATGGCTCTTGATAGGCAAGTGCGACAATTGAGGTAAAAAAAAAGGTTGCTTCAGTGAAAGTATTATGGTGTAACCATCCAACAGAGGAAGCTTCGTGGGAGTTTGAAGTAGATATGCGAAGCAAGTACCCTCACCTGTTTTAGATGTCAGGTACAATTTCTAACTCGTTCGAGGACGAACGCTTGTTTAAGTGGGGTAGAATGTAATAACCCGAAAGTATTTTATTTATACCTATAAATTGTGAGACTAAAAAAAATATTTATAACTATTGGGTCAAATATTAAGTTAGTGGGAGAAGAAATATAACAAAACTAATAATAATATAAATAAAGTAGTGGGCTCAAAGCCCACATCTGATGAACCACACGTTTAGGACATTAAAGTTTAAAGTAGGGTAAACTTTGATTCCTTTATTCATTAGGAGATAACAAATTACAGTGAGAGTATCATAGGGCACTTTGACGGCAAAATAGTAGGGTCGAGTAGTAGGGATTGACTGCTCTTTATCTTGGATAGCTTCTTACTGTAATTTATTGGAGAAAAAGGCTATATAATCAGGTATTTTGATCAACCTTCGTACAATGATATACATGGTATTAAATTTACAATGAAGTATTAGTTATGTTTTTTTTTTAAATAGACTAATAATTAGAGGACAAAAATTTCTCCATGATTGAGAATTGAAATAGCTAAGGTCCATGTCTTAACTATCTAGTGGATGAACAAAAAGGCTATGTCAATTAAATTGAAATCTTACTTTATGTGTTTAGCTTAGTGAATTGAGTGGTAATTGTTAATTCTTTATTATAATCATTTGAGTAATTATGGGGAGGCAAAATAACTTGTTACTGATGGAATAATTAGTAGAATTATACATTGTATATTAGACTTTGAAAGCACTGTTCCGCAACCTTTGCTCCGCTAAAGTGCTTCTTCAGGCAATTAATTGTATACAGATTTTTATTATCGGACTGGAGGTCAACTTCGATTTTTATTTGTTCTGAAAATTGTGGAAGTTATTCACCTAGACAAATTAGGATGTGTTATTCCATACTTTTAATAGATCGAGGCCATTGAAAGCCGTTTGGTTGGTGTTCTAGACATTGCAGGGCTGGGGAACTTCCCGTTAGTCAGGTAAGTGAGACTTTAAGCTTTGGTACATGCTTTTCTAAAACCCATTTTGAAAGTGTATTTTCTCTTCCTAGTCCATATGTTGGGACAATCGTGCGCTTGGTAGAGCCGATGGTCTTAGACTAGCCTCAAATATACTAATTTATGAAAAGGCCAAATAAATAACTGGACCCTTAAACTTGGCCTTTTTTGTCACTTGGACACTTAAACATAGAGTTGTTCCTATCAGGCCCTTCAACTAAACCACATATGTGCCAATTAGACACTTTTTAGACCATCTGAGAAAAACTTTTATAAAAATTATTGGATATGTAATTAGCTGCACTTGTGTATTTAATAGCTTTTAAGGATTTCTTCTTTGCTTATGAAATAGCTGTATTTGTGTATTTGATAGCTTTGCTCTTTTGCTGAAGTAATATTTTTGTTAAAAGTTGTTAATGTCAAAATGCAACTTCTATCAACCACTTGTGCATTCTAGTTTGTAAATGTCACGACCCCAAACCCGGTCGTAATGGCGCCCAACTCAATGGCTAGGCAAGCCCGACCAAATATACTCTCAACCCGAGCTTAGAGCTCAAAATCATTTAATGTAAGTCATTAATAGTGAAGGAAACCAAAATAAACTGATAGTTAAAAAAAAATATCCCGAAATCTCCCAAAGACAACGTAACTTCCCAAAGATCTGGGGTCACGAGCCAAGAGCCTCTATCAGAATATCAGTACAATACTGTAAGTAACTCTACAAGTCTGAGACTACGCGGAATAAATAAAACAACAGAGTAATAAGGGGAGTGTCGGATCCTGCGGACGCCAGGCAGCTACCTCGACGATCCCAAATGGGGCTCTAGACCAGCACCAAGCCAAACTAAGCTTCCAAGTACCTGAATCTGCACACATGGTGCAAGAAGTCGAGTGAGTACTTCCAACTCAGCGGTAATAAAAGTAAATAATGCTGAGGAAAAGAAAACCACACAAAGCACTATCTC